>JAOTON010002263.1:0-262500 GCA_034440635.1 Lepas anatifera | reverse complement strand
GGCGTTAGCGAGGCAGCAAACCAACTCCAAAACGAATTTACCAAGGCCCGCTCTGGTGAGGCCAAGAAAAAAACTGGTTCGAGTCCTATTTTTTTGGGGATGACCTCTGCCTTTTCCCTTTTTCAAACGCTGGGGACCGCGTCCCCCGCCTCCCACCCCGCTTTCAAGACCCATGTCTCTACCTTGAGGTTGGTTATGAGAAGGGAAGGGGACTTCTTGTTGTTGTTATCTCCCTCCGGACGCCGACGGCGTCGTAGCCAGGCGGCTCTGAAGGAGTCGCCACGACGTCAGCCAGGCGGCTCTGAAGGACCGCCACGACGTCGTAGCCAGGCGGCTCTGAAGGGGCCTCCAGGCGGCCGCCAAGGCTGCCACGACGTCGCTCCCCCGGACCCGGGGCAGGCTGGGATGGATGTTCCCTGTGCCGAAGATCTGGAAGTCTGGGGAAGCGACGACGGCGGCGGGATGCCGCCAGCAGGTCCCTCTCGGAGAGGGCACGTTGGAGGCCGTTTGTTTTCCGTGGGTGGGGCAACCCACGGTTCCTATAGATACGGTTCGGACATGACAGCCAGCGACTGCCTGATTGGCAGCACGTTGAGGATATGGCAGTATTTTGAAGGCTTTTGTTCAAGATAAGTTTAATTTACTAGCATAAGGTAAAATGCAGCGTTTTGATTGGGTAATTGAAACGTTTGAAACAGAATTCTGAAGGAATTAGCATGAAGTTCATCGTGGATTTTCCTTGTTATAAAAGCGCTTTAGAGACTAAAAACTGCACTCAGAAGATAGCCTGATCAATTTACATACCAAAAATAAAAATATACCCTTAAGCACCACTTACATTTTCCCACTGGCCCGTGCCCCAAACCCCTGCAAACAGTCCCATTGGAATTACATTTAAATTTGCTGCCAAAAACTGTTAGAACCAGAAGTGGAACCTTCAAAACCCCCAGAATTCTAGAGAAGTATCTCATGTCCGCCCCCTGGGGCAACCAGTCATGGCGGGCCCGAGGGCCCACACCTTCCACCACTAGAAAACGGTCTCCTTCGGGAGGCAAGGGGGCATCTCGCCGACCTGGTCGATTATAAAGCACTTAAAGTGAAACAGCAAAGAGCCCAAATGGGATACCCGCTGCCAGAATGGACTGAACCGGTTTTTATTCCATTGTGCACATCGCAGCTTCTTTGTCCAAGGGTTCTGTATAACGTAACCGGTCTGCCCGGGTGACATCTGCTAACTGTTTCGTCCGACTGTTCCCTGGATGAAAAAGTACGGGTACATCGTATCTGTTCCGTCCGACGGGTACATCGTAACCGTTCCGTCCGACGGGTACATCGTATCTGTTCCGTCCGACGGGTACATCGTAACTGTTCCGTCCGACGGGTACATCGTAACCGTTCCGTCCGACCGATACATCGTAACCATTCCGTCCGACGGGTACATCGTAACTGTTCCGTCCGACCGGTACATCGTAACTGTTCCGTCCGACGGGTACATCGTAACTGTTCCGTCCGACGGGTACATCGTAACCGTTCCGTCCGACGGGTACATCGTAACTGTTCCGACCGACCGATACATCGTAACTGTTCTGTCCGACGGGTAATTAACTGTTCCGTCCGGTAATTATATGGCGAGGGATGCTCCGCCCAGGTATGGAGTTTTTCCAGTGCCGATACCCCGGTAGTCGGCATCTGCCACTGATCACTGCTGTTCCGTGCCGAAGCATAGTTTCAGTTGTGATTATCGTGGCTCTGGGTCGAATAAGGGAATGATTGATACAATACTTCAGGTACACTTCTGGTTTTTACCACGGGAGAAATCATACATTGGAACTGCTTTTCAAAAATGGATAAATGTTCCCTCGGGCGCGAAGAGGAAGGTGGTAGCTAAGCGCCGCCTGCTGAGGTAGGTAGCCCTGGTTCGAATCCCGTCGGGTGCCCTGAATAAGGTGTGGCCGGGCCCCTGTTCGCTTAGCCTTAAAAAACTCTCAAATCGTCTCGTGATACTTTATTTGCTTTGATGCATGACTGAACATATAGTGTCACTTGTTGATCTCAGTTTGTAGGTGTAAATCACTGAGCTGTGCCCTGATTCCCGTCTTATTTGAGGAATCCTGAGGGAACGACCCCTATATATGATCTTAACAATTGTTGCGCTGGAAAATAAACCAAAAATCTAATCATTGGGATTTGACAGACGAAACGGAAAAAATAGCTAAACTCATGGTTGGGTTATTCACGGATTAGCTCAGTTCTTCCCAAGAGAGCCGTGACTGACCAGCGCCACATGAATTGATGACTTAACCCACGCACGACACAGAGCGAGGATTCTGTCGCTTCCATTTCTGGGTTCAGTATGCGAGGCTGAATCCACCCAACCGTAGAGACAGAACTGTGTCCGGGGGTAGTCCATTACCTTGTCTCTGGGGCCTGCTTATTTCAGGTAAGTATCAACGCAGCCTTCAATTTCCCGCTTTACGTCCTTTTCTCTCTCTCTCTCTCTCTCTCTCTCTCTCTCTCTCTCTCTCTCTCTCTCTCTCTCTCTCTCTCTCTCTCTCTCTCTCTCTCTCTCTCTCTCTCTCTCTCTCTCTCTCTCTCTCTCTCTCTCTCTCTCTCTCTCTCTCTCTCTCTCTCTCTCTCTCTCTCTCTCTCTCTCTCTCTTCTCTCTCTCTCTCTCTCTCTCTCTCTCTCTCTCTCTCTCTTCTCTCTTCTCTCTCTCTCTCTCTCTCTCTCTCTCTCTTCTCTCTCTCTCTCTCTCTCTCTCTCCCTCCTCCTCTCCTCTCTCTCTCTCTCTCTCTCTCTCTCTCTCTCTCTCTCTCTCTCTCTCTCTCTCTCTCTCTCTCTCTCTCTCTCTCTCTCTCTCTCTCTCTCTCTCTCTCTCTCTCTCTCTCTCCTCTCTCTCTCTCTCTCTCTCTCTCTCTCTCTCTCTCTCTCTCTCTCTCTCTCTCTCCCCCCCTCTCTCTCTCTCTCCTCTCACCTCCCTGCGGTGAACACGTTATCTTTTGGCAATTTTTTACGTGGATGACGCACTATTGCTGCAGGAAAAGTCCGAATGACACCATTTGCTCAACAGCGGCAAACACAGGGTTTATGTTTTTCTGCCCTTTGAACATATCTTCTTATCTCTCACTTTTTCTCCGAATAGCTCTACTGGTCCCTTTCGTATTCCCTGGATGAATAAGCTCATTTTTTCTCTGGATAGTTCTACCGATCTATGTTATGCTCTGAACAACTTTACCCTATATCTCGTTCTCTGTATAAACCTGTTACTTGTTCTCCGGATAGCGGATTGTTCATGTTCTGTGGAGAACAAGTATCACAGCTATTTAGATGATGTTTGTTGATTACACCAATTAAATGTCAACAAATATCATCTATAAATAACCATATATCAGTTTATTAACTCCATATATAAGACAAGTATCCCAGCTCTGATTTCACTTGTTTCTGATTGCGATGTGCTTCACTGATATTGTGTCGTTTAAAGCGTGATGTGTGGGCGGTATCTCAGCTGTTTGTTAGGTGGGGGCTGAATCACCTGGAAGAGCTGTAATCGCGTGAAGCTCAGCTCCGTGGCAGCGGCCTGCAGGCCGGCCTTGCTTTCCACCAGTAGCGAGGGGTCTGAAACTGCTGGTGGTTTTATGCTAGGTCCTAGTTTTAGTTCAGTCTCGTGCGGTGCACGGTATTATGTTTTCGTTCAATGACGTGGCAATCATAATCGGCCCTCCTGCATTTATGTCAGGTCGGCTCTGTTAGGGGGAGAGGACTGGTTCAGTGTTCTGTGATGTTTCCTGAGTGTCAACAGAGCTGTGTGGGCGAGGATTTGCACAAGGAATGAATCTCCACCGGAGCTCTCGATTTTCAAAGTATGACTGTTGAAGGCTTGGAGCTCCTTGTGACGCAGTATAGCGTAGCGTGAGAGCGGACCTCACTGTAGCCAGCATTACTTAGTTTGTGGCATTTAATAGGTTTTAAGAATACCTATCTGACGATTGCTGTTATAAATCGCGCTACGTTTTTGTTTTGCGCTTGCCTTTTTGAATTTTCAGTATGTAGCTTGCTCAAATGCGTTATCTGCTCAATTATTATTTGTGCCAGTAGGGAATCAGTGCTGTAAGCTTAGGAGCTAGACGCCACGAGCGAACATAATGTTTAAAACATGTTGGTGCTCATATTGTTCCGATTAACGTAATTATCACACGAAAATCACTTTTAAAAGAATGGCACCGAAACAGCTTACCTTATCATACATTCTGTGATGGTGTACTAGTTACTTTAGTGCCTGACGAGCTGCTGTTTTTTTCTGTTCGGCGCAAGTTGTCAAGTGCTCATTTTCTATGCTAGGTTGGCCTGTGCTTTCAGCAATTGTGTAATGTTGGCAGTGTGTCCTCACCTAATTCTGCTGTGGTGAAGCTACTTTTCTAGTCGGAACGCCTGGTCACACCGTTGTAACTATATCGAATGACGCATATCAATATATTGTATAATGCACTACATTCTTCGTATTGTTTTTGTAGTGTCAGTGAAGCAGGGAAAGGTGGCATCTGGAATATTTGAACTCGCATTTCGAGGTGCACACTTTTTTTCTTCGTCATACGATTTTTAAAGGTTGTCATGACAGGGGTGGATAGGTGGCAGGAACCCTGTTTTCCGGTTTTAGTCATACATTTTCTTATTTTGGCCGACTAGGGGAATATAAAAGTGTCAGGAGGAGGCAGGGGTCCAGGGAGGACAGGAAAGGCATTTGCCCCCCCCTCAAACCCGCTGATTCTTGCAGATTTTCTTAGAAAACAAGTTTCTCACGATTGTGAGCCCTGTTACCCAGAGCATTTTTTAAGGAAATATCAGTGGGGGGCATTTTCTGTGCTGGCCATTATAGATTTGTGGGGAATCAAGACCCCATTTGGAGGGGTAGAGGGTGTTAATAAAACTTAGATGCCTTAGTAATTCAAAATCGGTTCCCAATTTTTGTTTTATTTCAAATTCCATAGAAGGTACATTTTGCTCAGAGCTGCTAGGTTTTTTCGGCGGCAAAAGGCCAAATCCGAGTTAGAAAAAGCGCCAAAAAGGGGTCAAAATTAACTTTAACTTAAATAGCCAAATAAGTAAATAAAACATGCCAACAAAAGCCAGATTTAAGGCTAAAACGACCCCTAACAGTAGTCAAAACCCACAGAAAAACGACTCGTATGGCTGTATAGAATTAATTCAGCATCATCAATGATCTTGGCCGCACCACTCCCCGATAACATTTAATAATTGTTCTGCTTTTCCAACTGTGAATTTCTTGCTCTTGAATAGTGGGACATCTATGATTTTGGTAAGTGGGGGAGGGGGAGGGCCTAGCCTCAGACGGCGCACTTTGTCATCAACTTTGCAACCGAAGGGTGCCTATAGTATCGCATCCTTCACGTCCGGTTTTCGGTGGCCGTCACTTTTGTGGATCGTCCTTCCCACCGCCATAACAGTTTTTTTCTGCGGCTCTGTTGCTTTTTTGGTGTTAAAACATCTTATTTAAGGGCGGAGAAGGCCAAAAGGAGTCATATTTATGCAAGGATCAAACCAAAAATAGTTTGGGTCCCTGCTCCCAGAAAAAGGGCCAAAAGGCCAGATTCCAAGAGGGCCAACCAAAAAAAAACACCGGGCCAAACACGCCAAAAAGGCCAAATTGCAAGGCAAGTAAATTCCCGAAGTATCAAATGCATATGGTTTATAATCTAAATCGAGACAAGTTTTATGTATATACATACTTACTATGGTGTGGGGCTGTTGCTGTCAAAATCATCTAGGGAATGTGGTGCAAAAACCACTCAATTATTTTTGGGGCTTATCGACGCACCAACTGTCACGGTCGTGTGGCGTCGCCAACTCTTTCCCAGTTGGGAGGGTTTCTTGGGAGCCAGTTTGATGATTCTGCCGCATATATAATCTATCCCAATTTTCGACTTCAAGGAATCGACGAGAAAGGCCAAGTAACAACTTAGACTGGGGTCAGTTGTAACACGGAGCAATTGTAACAGTGGCCATAATTCCAAATTAACCGATGGATCAGTCGCAACAGCGGAAATGCGCATTCAACTGATGCCTCTTTTTTTCAAAAGTTTCGACTTGGTGCAGTTGGTAATTCGGGCAATCAAGTGTTCTTTGCGGTGTTTTTTTCTTTGAAAGATGTTTAGCTTATTGGCGGATGTTATAAGCTACAGCCTGAACAGCTTGAGTGCGCTGTGAAGACTAAATTGCTACAAAATGAGCTTAGTAGCTGCTACTTGCATCAAATCGTTAAGCGGATGGTTGTTTTGGGTGGTGCGAAGGGAGCAATTGTAATACTTTCCTTGAGATCAAATGTAAGTGTTTCAAGTTACCCCATGACCTCACCTACTATTAAACTGATTCTTTACTGCGCCAATACAGTAGTGAGGTCTGTGGGTCGTTCTGGCCATCTGGATGCTGAGCACTTGAGAAGCTCGGCCCATCGGGCTCGTCTGGGCCGCTCTTCCCCCAAATTTTTTGCCCTTTTCCAAAGACCCGACCATGGGAGCAGACCAATGTTGGCCGGAATACCCAAAAAACTGGAAATTCTTACCGAAACACCCGAAAATAGAGCGCTGGAGCTGAAAAACGGGCGTACAAAAACACAACACACACACACACACACACACACACACACACACACACACACACACACACACACACACTCACACACAGAAAAATATTCCGAGAAGGCTGCTCCTACCAGGGGGCGGACATGAGATACTTCTCTAGAATTCTGGGGGTTTTGAAGGTTCCACTTCTGGTTCTCACAGTTTTTTGGCAGCAAAATTTAACATGTAATTCCAATGGGACTGTTTGCAGGGGTTTGGGGCACGGGCCAGTGGGAAAATGTAAGTGGTTTCTAAGGGTCTATTTTTTATTTTTGGTATGTAAAATTGATCAGGCTATCTTCTGGCTGCAGTTTTTAGTCTCTAAAGCGCTTTTATAACAAGGAAAATCCACGATGAACTTCATGCTAATTCCTTCAGAATTCTGTTTCAAACGTTTCGATTACCCAATCAAAACGGTGCATTCTACCTTTTGCTAGCAAAATCAAAGTTATCTTGAACAGAACCCTTTAAAATACTGCCATATCCTCAACGTGCTGCCAAATCAGGCAGTCAGCTGGCTGTCATGTCCGAACCGTATCTATAGGAACCGTGGCTCCTACGGAGGACACATCACCAATCTCAGGTAATATCCGTCAGATCTATCACGATTTAATAATGGATGGCTTCGAAATAAAGATAGTCTGGATCCCTAGTCACCAGGGAATCCCGGGCAATGACATGGCTGATAAAAAAGCAAAAATGTCTCTTCGGTATGAACATATGACAGAGGTGAAAGTCCATTACTCTGAATACTACAGCCAAATTAAAAAGTGCATGTGGCAATATATCGATAAGAAGTGGCAACGCCATACGCCCCTACTAACCTGCAAATGATAAAGAAGCAAACCGTCGAATGGATGTCGTCATACAGGGAAAACAGAAGGGACGAAGTGATACTAGCCCGACTAAGACTTGGACACACGAGACTCACCCACCGACACTTAATGGAACGAGAAGCCCCCCAATATGTGATGAGTGCGACGTTAGGGTGACTGTTGAACATTTGTTGTTACACTGTACGAAATTCCAGGCACAGCGGAGCCAACTACAAGCGGCTTGCGAAATATTGACCGTTCAAATGACCCTGGAAACTCTTTTAGGAAATGATGAAAGAATGTTCGATCACGTGGTTGTTTTTCTTAAAGACTGTGACCTTTATCGACATATTTAGCATGTTGAGACTAGTCCTGAACCGTAAATACTTGGATGCGCCATGTTTTAGATAAATTTCGCATATTCAATGGTTTTCTAACTTGAGTAGCATGAAAATAGTATTGTGCACCTTTGTACTAGAATCTTTTGCCTAGAAAACGTATAGAAATAGGGGCACTGTGTTTGCAAAGAGTCATCCTAGATAAGGACTAGTTAATAGTACACCTGTTGTCGCTACCGGTTCTTGGTTCCAGTGTTCACTGGAACCGGAACCGGTTCTCTCACGGGTCGCGAGGTTTTCCCCCATTTCACAGGTCGAGACGCTTGAGCCCCAGAGGCTGTGCGCCTTAACCCTACAACAACAACAACAACAACAGCAAGGAAGAGGAAGAAAAAGGCACAGAAAGCCAGAAACTAGAAAAAGGCTCGGAGAACACCCAGCAACAGTAGAACTAGTGATGAGAAAGAAGAGGATGTCTTCTGTATTGTGTGCTTTAAGAAATTCCAAACCAGCAGGGCAAAGGAAACATTGGTCCGGTGTCAGTTATTTTCTTTGTGGGCCCATGAGACATGCATCGCGATCGGGAAGAACTAGACGCATGGCTTTAATTACAGTTGACCCCTGGACTGTTACAAATGACCCTTGATGGGTCCAAATGTAACATTTGAAGCAAGTTTTTCAAAGGCAAGTTTCGACCAATAAATGTTTTATTTTGGTATAGTGCTACATCTGCAAGATGGCCAAAATGTCAAGGCTGCTGAAAATATGCGGAAAAGTTGTCTAGCACAAAGCATTGCCCTTCCGGACAAAAAAGTAAAAATTGTTACAGTTGACCCGGGTCTCCTCTATCAACTTTACAGAAAAGTGATGCAACGATCTCGGTATCCCGCCTAATCCACGAACGAGCTCTTAGCGCTGACAACCGACCACGTCCGAAATGAGAGCATCATGCAATGCCATGGTACTGGCTGGGGTGGGGGCTTCTGGTCGGATAGTAAACGATGTTTGATTGGTTGTAGGCTATCTCCAGTGTTGTGGTTAGTTAAATTTATGCTGAGGTTACTTAAACGGGATTTCCCGTAAGTACTTGCTTTGTCTCGCTTTTGCACGATGGAGTAGACAGCTGCTGATGGTAGTTTTTGAACACAATTTTTGTGGGTTGCCAATTTGGGACGAGCAATAGAACAAAACTAGTATTATTGGGTGGCGTTCTGTCTTATTTTCGTTAGGTGAGTTTGCGTCTATTCAGTGTTAAGTAATACTTGTCTTTTTCACTGGTGGGCCAATTTCCCGGCACTGGGGGGAGCATTTCGGCCGACTGGGGGGCCAATTGGCTCCCCAGTTAACATATTAAAAAATGGCCTGCCCAGGGTCAGGTAAGGTCACGACCAGGGTTGGCAAGTTTTACCACCCTCCCTGTTATAACATGTTATAACAGCCTGTTATAACTGTCATGTTAAAACTAGTTTTAACATAGTTTTAACACCCGCCTGTTAAACTCTTTTCTGACAGTTTTAGACACCTTCGTATGGGACAAAACATGATCACGGACTTTTGTTTTAAAGTTATGACAGCTGCCCAACCTCCACATGGGAGCATATATGGTAGATGCTGGTGTTGGACGGCCACATATATGTGGGCGTCCAATACCATGCCACCGTGCTATGGGACCGCCGCGGTGTTACCTTTTCACAGGAAAGCAGCAATAAAACTCATTTATAATCACAGGCGCAGTTAAGTTACCATTCAGGAACAATCGATAAATTGGGACATTACTGTCTTGTGCTCATGAAGCGTTTGTACTACTTGTCACTGGTTTTGATGTTCCGCCCTTCAAATAATCTTCACTACTAAGGGGCACGGCACCAGAGATGGCCTACGCCAGGTTACGAAATTATTTTCCCGTAGCCGTAGCTCTGGAAATGAAACGTAGCATAACTGGGCAAAATCCGTACTCTGCTACGCCAAAATTTAATGTATCGAAGCGTACTACGAAAAAAATCACGGCATATACGTTTATAGCTTCTCGTGATCTCGATCGCGGTACTAAGGATTCTTCGTAGCGATCTGCTTTAATTCGGAATTTGAAATAGAAGCGAAAATATTAAAAAAATTAGCGACCAAACCATTTCTTAAATATTACAAATTTTTAACAATTTCACGCGAAATGCATCAAATCACTGTCAGTTAACCCTCGCCCCACCGGGGGGCCATCAATGGCCCCCTAAGGTTTTTCCGAGATAGCAAAAAACGAAGAGGCGCAGCACCGCGGTTGAGGGCTCTACCTCTCACTGCATCATTTTGCCACCATCCCTGAAATTTTTTACCCCGAGTCACCCAAGGTCACCTCACTTCAACTTTAGAGCTCTGTAAGAGCTACGATTCGAAGTCGATCGATTTGAAACTTCCTACACTTTATGGCCCCTCCAGGGTCTACAAGGTGTATATCTGGCATTTTTCGATCTCGTGCCCTGAGGTCAGGTCACGAGGTGACCTCTCCCATTGAAAAAGCATGGGGAAAAGCTGTCTTATGATCTAAAATTCACAAAAGCGGTTGAAAATGCTCAGCTTGATCAGAAAAGCGTTCTTGGACACCCTTTCACGGATTCCAGCGGCCATATTTGCCCTTTGACCTCTCCAAGGTCACCCAAGGTCACCAGGGGTCAAAAACAGTATTTTGACAATACCTTTTGACCTATATAAGCTAGAGCGCTGAAACAAACACCATCGTATTTGTCTCGTCATTGGCTTTCATTTGATATACGGCAAGGTCACTTTTTGACCTTTCGTGACCTCAGGTCATCTTAGGTCATGAAGTGACCTCTGGGGGTCAAACGTCTGGCGGGAGGTCTTTACGTTTCACATAGCGGAAAAAGTACTGACAATTTCCTATCAAATGTACTTTACCAGACCTCAATAGCTCTAATGGCATAAGAGTTATGCCCAGTTTGCTTAAGCATTGCATATTTGAGTGAAAATAGCCGATCTTGACCTAATTTGACCTCTGGAGGTCAAACCATTGACCTGAGCACTAAAACATGTAAAATAATTTCTTACTGAAGTCATGCGAGCTTTCTATTGCACATTGCAGATTTGCGCTAACGCCCATATTTTCGGACTTAGAGGGGGGCCATCGATGGCCCCCCGTGGGGCGAAGGTGGCGCTGGACCCCCGGTGGGGCGCGGGTTAAGATCGGGAATGTTGGGTGGGAAGCAGGGGCGTGGATTTCAGAAAATCAATGGGGATGCCCAAATCGGAAAGAATGCCAATAACCATCACGCAAAAATAGATAACAATTTTATCTTTGTTTTGGTCCTCGCACAGGTCTGCTGAAGCAAATACAACTAGCGTTAAGTTCTGAAAATGATAAAGAATTGAATTTGAAGGAACTTTCAATACTAATTAAACGTTTTATTGGGGGTGCCCGGGCACCCCCAAAGAGATATAAATCCATACCCTTGGTGGGTAGTGTAAATCACGGACACATTATTGGGTCTGTACAGGTTCAGTGGCAGATCCAGGGGAAGGGGGCCAAAAAGGCAATTGCCCCCCAAACGGAAAAGCTCGGGGCAAAACTATGTTTTTGCCCCCCCCAAGCGATCGACCTCCTTTTTCCCCCGACTCCTTTTTAGCTTGTAAGCAAGATTTTGGTGCTTTAACTCTCAACTTCAAACAGAATTAGTGAAGTTCAGTGTAAATATTGGGGCTTGGATAGGCAAAAATGTATATTGAGCCCATATTTTTCACCCCGTGACGTTTTTTTTTTGCTTTTCGTCTCCAGTTCCCAAAATCCTACCGAAAAGGCATATTGTAGCGCAATTTTTCATTGCGCGACGTTTTTTTGCTTTTTGACTTTGGTTTGCCCCTCCCAAACCAACCGGCTAGATCCGCCACTGTCTTGGCTGTTATCCACCCCCAGCATCGGCCCAGATCAGGCACGGGTCGGCAGGATAAACTGAAGCTGACAATGACACCAAACACGACGATTGCTGAGTAAGGTCGCGCCGTTTCCGTAGTCGGTGGAAATTTTTCGCTCGTTGAACCCCAGCTTCCGGGCTCCCACCATGTGTCGCGGCTGCTGAAGGTAGGTGGGTGGCGGTGACTCGGGAGAGGGGGCGGCGACGCGATGGACGTGCTCTCCCAGTCGGTCCCGAATGTCCTGCGGCCGCCTCGTTACTACCCCGGGGGTCAGCAGCCTGACTGCTGGTTCTACACTTTGACAGGGAGGGTTTCTGTGAAGAATACAATCTGTGCTTTACATTTGCTTCAAAATTCTTCGATCTTATACTTTGGTACTGAAAACTATTGAGTTTATTGAAATAAAATTTTCCGGCGAGGCCAAACACGACTGTGGGAGTTGTTATAGCAGACATGGAACTCTGTTATCGGAGACCACGGAGATTGGTTTGATGTGGACACGAGTCAGAAGAGGGCGGTTTGACTTGCGATGGATCTATTGAACTTAACAGTAGCGGTACTGCCGGAGCCAGGAGGGGGAATTTGTCCCTCAAACTCCCCGATTTGTCCCAATCTGCGTATAAAACACACAATATTTGGCCTCGTGCCCCCCCCCGCTCCCCAAACAACCGTGTGTATATCCGCCATTGATTAGCCCCTGAAACTTCAACAAACCTTAAATATGCCCTGCCCCCTAAAGGAGCCCCTTCCCTAGCGGAAATTAAATGTTGAAAAAATATTGCAGCAATATTGATCCTAATATTGCCGAAATATTGAAATGTTAGCCACTAAAAATATTTTAGCAATATTGTTCCAAAATATTGGATCGATATTTATACCAAATATTGCCCCAACATTAGCCCTTAATATCGATATAATATCGATACCAATATTGATCCAATATTGAGACCATTATTGTTGCAATATTGAGACCAATATTGATACAATATTGAGACCAATATTGATGCAATATTGAGACCAATAGGGATACAATATTGAGACCAATATTGATGCAATATTGAGACCAATAGTGATACAATATTGAGACCAATATTGATGCAATATCGAGACCAATATTGATGCAATATTGAGACCAATATTGATGCAATATTGAGACCAATATTGATGCAATATTGAGACCAATATTGATGCAATATTGAGACCAATATTGATGCAATATTGAGACCAATATGGATGCAATATTGAGACCAATATTGATGCAATATTGAGGCTAATATTGAGGCAACATTGACCTCAATATTTGCACAATATTGGGATCAATATCGACACAATGTTCGGACGAATATTGACACAATATTGGAACCAATATTACACAATATTGAGACCAATATTGCTGCAATGTTAGCTTCTCAGATTTCATTCATGAAAAATTCATTCAAAAATTCATTCATGAATATGAATATTGAATCTGAATATTGAATCAATGTTTGAATAATTAATGCAATATTCCAGTATGTGATGTCAGTATTGCACGATAATAGTGCAATAACATTTTATTTGAACATTTGATCAATATTATTTTAATTCCTGGGAATATCGACGGAATAGGTATTAAGAGCAATATAAAAATATTGCTTTCTTATATTTTGCATTACATTGATATGGGATCATTATCTCGGTCGATAATAAATACATTAAGATCACTCGTAATGTATATTATGCATTCATTCTGGGCAAAATAAATACGCACATTAAAGGGAATGTGGCACCTTCACAACGTGATTTTAACTGAGATAGCCAAGTTGTAAAGCAGGTCGGAAAACCCGGTACTCCATATTTCATTTGTCTTGGAACTCGATATTTCCGTAGAAAAAAGCTAAAACCTACCTGACACCAGCCCCCTCAGCCCCCGTCGCCGGCGGCCATTGTTGTGAGCTACTGGTGTGACGACATATGCTGACATCACGATGAGCATAAGCCAATCGAAGCCCTTGAAGCGTTTCAAGTATGATAATGGTTGCCAGATCGTGACATCATCCACAGTCTGATATTTATTTCTTTTTTTAGAGGAGTATTTTTAAAAACCAAATATTGGGCTTATTGTACATTTCTCGGAGAAATCATGAGTGTTTTCATTATTTTTGACTAAAAGTACGCCTAATTACACTAAATTCCAGGATTCGACCAAGGTGCCACATTCCCTTTTAAAACACATCCACAAACCTTCAAGAACATGTGCGAATGAATGTATCATATAAATGATTATTTCCTTGGATAACATATAAAATGATGATTATTGGCTAACATTGCCAGGTCACACAACAGGAGATGCCGTTGGTGCCATTTCCGCATTCCCCTCCTCATGCCTCCTGCACGCTGGTTCCAGCAGAGATCTGTCAGAGCAGAGCACCAATTGGTAAAATCGAATATGCGTCTTCTGTCAAGTTGGTCTGTGAGTTTGAAACATACCTATCTGCTTTAAAGGTATATTAAACAGAAGTGGGAGACTTCGCGTCAAACGCTTCTTAAATAAAAATATAGGGCCCCAATTTCTTTGCATGATCTAAGGTAACGCCCGCCCTCACATGCGGGAAGGAGCGGACCAAAGTACGCAAGGAAAAGTTCTTGCAGCTAAGTACCAACATCTAACATACGTAGGGAAAATATACACAAGGGAAAACGTATACGGTATTATTTAAGTAACTACTGTAAATTCTCCTTTTGATCGGGTTTGCACTGGGTGTAGAAGGGACTTTTATCAGTCTATAAATAATAACTGCGTCCTTTTTAACAAATATAAACGTTAACATAAGTTAAGAAATTGAAAAATTGGACGATAGGCCAAAACTTTCTAACAGCTTAATAAATTGAATCAGTTATATAAACAACGAGGGAATTACACTTCATATAATTAAAATAACATAGTCGACTCAAAAGGAACACCTTGCCCAACCAACCAAAAATACAAATATTATTTTTATCTGTGTCATCGTTTTTCAAACATAAAACCAGTGAACATCGAAATATGATTTACATCTCAAACTCCATTCTTTACCAGTGTTAGAGCGACAAAAAGCAGAAATTTACATCCATCGACCTGGATAAAATGACGTTTAAAGTATACAAAGTACGTAAGGTCAAATGTTGAAGCATGTAAGGGTAAAAGTTTGTGAGATATTAAATCCAAATGCCAAAATGTATGTAACTAACATCTATTAGTTACCTGACCTTAATTAACCACTATTGTGCTCTATGTACAATTATTGTATTTAGATTGTTTATTAGATTATCTACGTTGATAAGATGTTCATGACCAGCCTCCTCGAATCATGGTTGCAAAATGGGGCTGACACACTGATAAATATTCAGGTACATCCCTTCACCACAATTCTCATAATATAACAGGTGAACACATACATGTTTAGTCAGAGTGCTAGGATAACCTCGAATCGAGCTCCAATATTCGAATATTCCAGTGCTGAACTACATTATTCCAGCATTCGAGTTCCATATCAGATCTAAATTTCAAGCCTTGGTCACACTATGACCACAAGTTTTCGCTTATTGTATTATAAGGCTTCTGACGAGGGGCTGTGCCCGAATATGTGATCACAGTGTGATCACAGGCTTCATTATGCATCAAGAATTCGAGAGGCAAAGCCATGAAACATCTTACCAATTTGTAATCATGCTCCTCGGCTACGCAATGCAAAATTCATCTACTTTTAAAAACCAACAGATATCAGTTGATCGATGAGGCTTATATTCAGACTCACAAAAACATGAGAAAATATAACCTACCAGGAAATTACAAGCGAGTGATGACCCTCGGCAGGTGAGAAACGCGTGCAACAATCAGGTCTGCGAGTCCCCAAAGAGCAATCTTCCGAGTGCAACGTGAACTAGAGGATATAACTCAGTACGTCAGTGACGAATCCAGGCCAATGTTTTTGTGGGGGGGGAGGACAGGGTCCAAAATCGTGAATAAACATTTTTAAAGATCGGCGAAAATCGTAGAGTTTGGAAGGAAAGTACATTTTTCCCTGAACCCACCAGTGGGTATGCGGCTTCTAGCTTCCAGTCCTTGTAGTGCACTCTAAGAAGGGTGGGGGCGAACCAAATACTGAGTGTACATCAAAAGCATAACAGATTTTGCATCTGTCCAAAATAAGTGCTACACGATTTGATAAAATGTACACCGCAATAGTCTGAGCCCAAAGGTGTCACTTATTATTTTCGCCGACTTTCACACGTACGACCACCAACAAAATCTGACAATTTGATTTTTACTATAAAGACCTTTTGCATTACTAGTTTTCTTTACCTTGAAGCTAAAAAGTACTTTTAATGGCATGTTTTACTGAGATCCTCAGAGGATGGGCCTTGATATACGGCGATAAATACCACTTACGCACACACATGACCGTATACTGCGGGCACACAGGCAGACGACCGAGGTGCACTCAGGCAGGTTCGTGTTCAATGCAAAAAACTGCTAGCTGTGGTACTCTGCCAACTCTAGGATTCCATTGCTCGTACTCTGGAAGCTTGTCTTCCACAGCAGGCGTACTTGGCGATAGTCACTGTCGAGGGGCAGCACCTGATTATTTCTGTTTTGCATTCAGCTTTCTGGGGTAGGCTCTTCTTAAATTAGAAGACATATTCACAGCAGGAACAGATGGGACCAAATAAAGGGTACAAATAAAATATCACAAGCCCACAATGAAAGCAAACAAGATATCACTGCATCTTGTTTTAAACATATACAAAAAAATATTTAATATATATATATATATATATATATATATATATATATATATATATATATATATATATATTCAAGACGAAAGACGCCCCTAAAGACGATATATAGTCTAGATCATGGGTTTGTGGAGGGGTCGGGTGGAACCATGCAAAATCATGATTTTTTTATCAATTATAATACATTTTTCCAAACTGGTCCACAATAGAAAACAAATATTTCAAATTTCAGGTCTATGGGAGAACCGGTCTGATTGGGTTCATCCCATTCATAGAAACAAACAAAATTATCTTACACAAGCTGGTCCACTGATTGGGATGATAGTTTGATGATACACAGCAGCTACAAAAGACAGGTTTTCTAGTAGACAAATTTTCTCTTTGAAGTGAGCAGCCAAATCTTTCATATATTCCTCCAGGAAAACACAACAAATTGCATCACCCTAGACTGCCCTCCTGTCATTCCTATATGGCTATCCATACTCTTTGTTCACAATTCTATTGTTGTATTGGGTACACTCCTATTGTTTCAAATCATAATACATCTTATCCTAGTTTTCCTTCTGTTTATTTTTAATATTAATTATAAAAAGCATGCAGATGGGCATTTTCAGAGGGCAGATGGATGAATTCATGCCAGAACCACTTTCATGTCTGGAAACAAACAGTAGCACTTGAAATATGAGTAACTTGATCCGAGAAGTGGATAAGAGTACATCAACTATTATGTACTGCATGGTACCAAAATAAATGGAAAAATCTGTTGCAATTTGTGAAATTATCAAAAACATTTTCATACTTTAAAGAAGGTAAACTAAGCAGCAAATACACTAGCATGCGCACATTGTGCAGAGCTAGTATTTGTAACAGGTAGAAATTTGTAATTCAAATTACAGGCTTGATATAGACTTTTACTAGAGTGCACAGATATTGTAAATAGAAAGTTAAACCAAAAAGAGAGGGAATATGGGACATTCAAAAATAATATGCCTAAACAATCATTGGGAAATTGCCATCACCAATCATTTTCACCCATTTTGGTACACAAGTTGACCTGTGCAACAATTAAAAGAAGGATTTTTGGCATTGACACTACTCATAAGCCTTGTTCCATCTGTCAGCACAGTCTTGTCCGCAGGCCCTCGAACCTCTCCTCTAGAAAAGAAATATCAGTGCCACAACTGCCTCTAGTATGTGCTACTGCTTATCAAACAAAAAAATGAACCAGAATACTTATCTACCAATCACAAAATAGCATGCTACCACTATTGCGCTGTTACTGTTTTTCCAGCAGCACCACAGCAGGTTGACAGCCTGTAAATCTAAGATTGGTTCTAAGATTTGCTCTCAGGGAGAGGCTATAGTCATGTGACATAGATTCCTATGCTGCTCGCTGATTGGTGTTGACAGACGGAATGAGACCACAGCTATAATAGTGTGCCAAAATGAATAGTTATCAATTAAGCATACAATTTGCTTTCTGGAAACTTTGTGAACCTAATTAATGCAGAACAGAAACATTAAAGGTATTGCCCATATTTGATAGGATTAGTGCCTGACTACCTAACTCACTACACTCACTATAGAAAACATCAATAAGTATTGGTGGCCAACAACGATGGATGGCAAAAATTAAACTTGTTTCATTAACTTTTCACTCATACATTTTTTTACCTCAAAGAAAATCTCAATTGACCACATCAAAGGCTCTAAATATTTTACGTACAGATAAACGACGATATTGATATGTTGATCACGAGACCGGAGCGGCGAAAGTCTCGTCCGTAAAACCACCAAAAACTTTCGTCATGCCCTCAAAAGAGGCTCTTCTGGATCGCGCTACCCGTATCTTTTTATTGTATTATTGTCGCTGCAATGCCATCATGCAATAATGAACAATTATTAATTATAATCTTTAGGGTGATCGGGCCCGCCGGCAAGCGCAAATAAGTCTTATAAAATTTGTATTCATATCTCCGTGTTTACCGCGGATTCTGAAATGGTATATATCGATAACTCAGCGAAAGACATGATGACATCACATTGATGTAAGATAAGCCCACGTGACCAGATCCTATAAGGACTGGGCTTCTGATTGGTTGATGGTATTTCTTTAAAGTCCTATATTTCTTATTCAGAAGCGTTTTGGAAAGTTATTTTTATAAAATAATTTTTATACGTCAGGTCTAGCTACCAAACTGCTTTGATTGAAATTTTTTACATTTTTGATATAGAAATTGAAAGCCATAGCCCGGGCTACGTCATTTTATCGATACCATAAGGACTCGGTAAAGTCGTCTATAAATGTTGACTTCGAGGCCGATTTTGAGGCATTTTGAGCCTGAATTTGCAAAAATGAGAATATGACTTCTGAAACAACTTTTTGCAACCTTTTGTTCTAGCCAATAAAAATTTTTGCGACAATGTCCCTTTAAAGGTGACTTGATGACGTAAGTTTATACAAATTGGACCCAAGTTCTCGAAACGACCCACGCGCGGATTTAATCGCAAGATTCTACAAGGGGAAACCCGCGCAAAACATCCCTTGAAAAAAACATCAGGATTTCCTGATGGCCTGGGGTGGTCTGATGGTTTTTGTGGAAAATTGAAACAGATCGGCAGATGGTTTCTGATGGTCTGGTGGTCCCTGATGGCTTCTGGTGGTTTCTGATGATATCTGGTGGTTTCTGATGGTTTCTGGTGGTCATTTCCTGGTGGTTTCTGGTGGCCTGATGGCTTTTGGTGGTCGAGTTCTGATGGTTTCTGTTGGTCGTTTTCTGATGGTTTCTGGTGGCCGTTTTCTGATGGTTTCTGATGGTCAATTTCTGATGGTTTCTGGTGGTCGTTTTCTGATGGTTTCTGGCGGTCGTTTTCTGATGGTTTCTGGTGGTCATTTTTGGTTGGTTTCTGGTGGTCGTTTTCTGATGGTTTCTGGTGGTCATTTTTGGTTGGTTTCTGGTAGTCGTTTTCTGATGGTTTCTGGTGGTCTTTTTCCGGTGGTATGATGGCTTCCAGCATTCTGTGATTCCAGCGGTCAGCGGTTTCAAGCGAATCACTACATGTGGTCTTCCAAAGATTCCCCCTCCCCTTCGTAACATGTAACTCTAGGTATTTTAACGACAGTGTTAACGAAGTCCCGGTGAGCAGGAGTCGCGGTGAGCATTTAGGTATCTGTCGAAGACAAAAACCGCATCGATATGAACAATATCACCAGAATGTTTATAAATCCTTTACAAACAGAGGTGTAACCAGGCTTTTCAGATCCGCTGCAAACAAAAATACAATTTTCTTAACAAAATCAAGCAGTCAAAGCAAGGAAGTCTGGGCGGGTTATTCGAATGTGGCCCGAATGGGTACTCACTCACGCCGGAGATGCGTTGCATTGCAGCAGAATAACTCGGATGTTTGATAGGGTGGCAGCTCCTCGTGTCGTATCTGTATTATATGGTTTTACGTCCATACAAGAATATTGCAGAATAAAACACCATCAGGTTAAAACAGTACATACAAATTGTAAGAAAGTTCCCGCGGCAGAGAGAGGTGGAAGAAAAACGTATGCAGCAAAACGGTAAAAAACACTCACAAACGGTAAAAAAACACTCGCACACGGTAAAAAACACTCGCACACGGGTAAAAGCAGTCGGAGACAATGTGTATCGCTTATATATGGGATGATCCTCGCATTCCGATATCGACCGTCGACCCCACCCCCGCCCCGACCAGAGGACGCAACTCACGAATAATGAGCCACATTTTCCACATCTTCCCTATTCTGTCTTAACCCGCGCGGGGCTGGGGGGGGTAAATTTTACCCCCTCGCGAATTTTTGCGATATCTAAAAAACGGCAGCGCGCTGCGCCGCCAAATTTTCAGTACCTTTTCTTACATAAATTTTACACATTTATGTCAAATAAAAATAAAATCGGTTGAAAACTTCTCGAGAAATAAGCAAAAATGTGACGTCACTACAGGCGATTTTTGTACCAAAATCGCGCAATGTTTAAAGAGCTGCTGAAGCTACAGTTCTGAACCGATTTCCAATTTTCTTGCATCAAACGATAGGCATTATTGTGGTCTTCAAAATGGCTATCTCGGATTTTCAAAATTTTGGTTTTGGAAAAATATTAAAAAAAATTTTTGGGAAAGTTACACAATTTTTTTAAATTTTCAAGATTTTTCAAAAACCGGAATTTATTTGGTAAAACACCATACAGTGCATATGCATGACAAATTTTTAGTCTCTAGCTTTATAACTAGCCTGGAGAGCTGCGAAAGCTCAGCGACTCACGCTCTGATTTTTAGGGCTGATCAATACTGTCCTTATTTAGTGAATCATAGTGACCCAGGATGACCCAGGATGACCTCGTACACGCTTTACACTACTTTTATAGTGTTCCTGAGACAAAACAGGTCCAAAATCATGTGTCATTTGGTAAAAAGTATGAACTTAAAAAAGTTGACCTCTGATGACCTACCTTGACCCCGGCTGTGCAGAGTTGAGACCAGAGTATTTCAGATATGATTCTCTGAACATCATAGCTGAATTCTGCATGCAAAATGGCTCAAGAACATGTATCGCATGACCACATTTGGATACAAAAATATGGTGACCTTTAGTGACCTCATCTTGACCTGACCCGGTCATGCCACCAGCCTAACGGTCTCAAAGCACCTTGCTGCATTCAAGTGAAGGCTTTCCATGAAGTATGAAGCTCATAGCTTCCATTGCCTGATCTCCGTAGCATTGCAACCTCAAAAACCACGCTTTTTACAGCTGACCTCAGTTTAACCTTGACCTTGACCTCAAATTTTAAATTAAGTACATGTTTTTAGTTGTTCGTGATGAGATCTTTCGATTGGCGTTTGAATTTTCCAAATCGGACCATTAGTTCGGGAGATAACAGGGGGTAAAATTTACACCCCAGCCCCGCGCGTTCGGCTGGAGACCTCAGCCCCGCGCGCGGGTTAAGTCCTACCTTACATTGTTAACCAATGCAACGCAGTTCGGTCAGGGCCTACTATTAGCGATGCACCCAACAGTAAATATCCTCATAACTTACGGACTCCTCGTAGTCCTCGTCACAGTATGACCACTCCACCTCGACCAGTTCCCTTCTGCGACTGACTGCCCCGGTATCCACAACGGAATGCGGCCATACAAAAGACAGCCGTCCCCGCGCAACCGCCCGAGGCGCTTTCGGGCGCGGAGGGGAGACGCGGCGCCGGCAGCGCGCTCCCGAGCCGCGGCGCGAGAGGGGTGGATACGCTGCAGGGCAGGGCAGAGCATAACAGCGAACTCTCTTACCTGCTCCAATAGCCATTGGCTTCTTCGTTTCTTCTTTTGAAAATACAGCATTTGGAACCATAAGTATTAGATTTAGAGAATATATATTACGTTTTTTTAATACGCAAGATTGGACAGACGGGGCTACCTCACCATCAGGATGACCACCAGAAACCATCAGACCTTCAGATACTGACCACCAGGCCACCATGGTGACCATCAGACCATCAAACATTGACCACCAGAAACCGCCAGACCATCAGACACTGGCCACCAGACCAGCAGGAATCACCACCAGAAGCCACCAGGCAGACCACCAGACCATCAGGATGACCACCAGAAACCACCAGGCAGACCACCAGACCATGAGGATGACCACCAGAAACCACCACGCAGACCACCAGACCATCAGAGTGACCACCAGAAACCATTAGAAACCACCAGAAACCACCAGACCACCAGGAAAATCCCGACGGTTTTTTTAAAAGGCATGTAAGTTCCGCGCACCGGGAGTGAATGATTAACTACCCCTGTCAAGTGTTAAAAGGAAGTGCAAAAAATTAAGTTCTAGGACTAATAAAATACCGATGAATCGGTTTCTCGACATGCTCTATCACATGGCTATCTTCAGTTAAAATCCCATTATGAAGGTGCCACATTCCCTTTAATAATAGCGATAGTGGAAGAGCGGAATAACATCGCGGTCTTCCAATTTTCACAAAGTAGCGCTGATAGCGGCATCAGCTTGCCAGTGTCGCGACTTATGCTATCTTAAACTTTTTTTAGGTCAGGTCACTTGACCTGTAATGGTGACGCTGATAGCGGCATCAGCTTGCCAGTGTCGCAATAGTAGCGGTTGCAAACAATTTGGTAGCCCCGCCCACCTCTGTTGTCAACACTATTCCACCGGTGGGATATCTCGCGCAATCTCAGAGACGCTAACAGCGTTTTAGCACTGTATTAGGTTTGATCTAGAGCGAGCCCCAGCTACTTATGGCAGTAATAGATTGTGGAAGTCCGATACCAAGTGGGATTTTCCTACCATTTCCTTTCCAACCACGTGGGAGAACCATATCATTTCCCATTTCCTTACGACCATCTATACATGGAAAAGATGCTGATCCCAATAAGGATTCCCCAATTATTTCCTGAGCATGTATAACATTTCCAGAGCTCATCGCATCTTCTAAAAGAGAAACATATTCGTTAACGTATGTTTCGAACGTTTTAAGTCCAAAACGTAATTCTGCACAGTCAACGGCAACAACAACATGACACTGGAAGCTTTGCCGTTCGCAGCTGGCCCGTTCCAAAAATTATAAATTCAATAATGCGACCCAGTGGCGGATCCAGGGGGGCAAAAAAGCATTTGCCCCTCCCCCCAAAATGGAAAGCTCGGGGCAAAACTGATTTTGCCCCCAAAGTAATCGACCTCTTTTTTCCCCGACTACTTTTTAGTTAACACGCGCATTGACGGGGGTCTGAGCCACTTTCGCTTTTGACGGGGGCGGGTACCCGCCCCGCCCCCTACGATATCAAGAACCACGGTAGGTAGCAAAAAACGGTAAACGGCGTTGGGTAGCCCATCCACTTCTCCATCGAAAATATTTGAACCATTTTTTCAAGTCACATTTAAGGTCACGAGAGGTCAAAACATGCCGTCATAAGGATAACATGTAAATTAAGTTTTTCGGCCATTACATCTAAATAAGTAAAGATAGAGCAGAACGACTTGAACTACATGAGTCCTCGCAGCAAGCCGAATCGAATGATATATAATTCGACATTGCTAGGTCAAATCAAGGATTTGACCTGACCTGAGGTCAGGTCAGGATCAAATTATATAAAATGCATATCATTAGAAACGCAAAGCCAAGGCGAGTCTAATTCAGGTAAAATAAACGCTGTATCACCATCCGTTACTGAGTTATTCAGTAAAAACAATGTTTCCCTTGTATTTCCAATGGAAAGGTCATGCCTCGTACCTCACCTTAGATCTCGATATCAAAAATACCGGAACATATTTTAGAGAACTTGGTGGTCCCATTATGTGATATGAGTTTCAATCGGATAAGTTCACCCTGCTCCAACTTATGCTATCATAAACTTTTTGAGGTCAGGTCACTTGACCTGTACTGGTGACCTGACCTGAGATGACCTAACCTTAAAATTGTTTACAGAAGTTGTAAAAATGATGAGGGAAAATGCGTGCTAAGTACGGCGGCGCGTAGCGCCGCCGTTTTTTTCTGCTCTCTCCGAAAAATCCCAGGGGCGGCGGGTAACCGCCCCCCCCGTCAATGCGCGTGTTAAAGGGAATGTGGCACCTTCACAACGTGATTTTAACTGAGATAGCCAAGTTGTAAAGCAAGTCGGAAAACCCGGTACTCCATATTTCATTTGTCTAGGAACTCGATATTTTCGTAGAAAAAAGCTAAAACCTACCTGACACCAGCCCCCTCAGCCCCCGTCGCCGGCGGCCATTGTTGTGAGCTACTGGTGTGACGACATATGCTGACGTCACGATGAGCATCAGCCAATTGAATCCCTTTGAAGCGTTTCAAGTATGGTAGTGGCTGCCAGATCGTGACATCATCCACAGGCTGATATTTATTTCTTTTTCTAGAGGAGTATTTTTAAAAACCAAATATTGAGCTCATTGTACATTTTTGAGAGAAATCGTGAGTGGTTTCATTATTTTTACTAAAAGTACGCCTAATAACACTAAGTTCCAGGATTCAACCAAGGTGCCACATTCCCTTTAATAATCAATATGTAGGTGTTTTAACTCTCAACTTCAAACAGAACCAGTTAAGTTTAGTGTAAATATTGGGCCTGGGATAGGAAAAAATTATCTTGAGCCCACATTTTCCACCCTGTGATGTTTTTTTCTCTTTTTCCTCAAATACCAAAAATTTTACCAGCGAATCTGTAGTGCAAATTTGCACTTCGGGACGTTTTTTTTGCTTTTCAACTTTCGTTTGCCCCTCCCAAACCGACCGGCTAGATCCGCCACTGATGCGACCAGTGAAATTTCAACTTAAATAGGCAGAGTGACTCACCACAATATCATAAGGTATCTAAATAGAAGCCACTGTACTGGCGCTGCAAGGAAAGCAACACTGAAAATGTAAAAATGCCGGAAGAGGACGTTGAATGCTCTTTCCTCGGTTATTCACCGGGAAGGATGGTCAAGAGATGAAGCTCAAGTCAAGTAAACGGTTCCAAAAATAGGCGAGTAAAAATTATTATTCAAGGCAGGTACAAACGTTTTTTTGAGCAGGGCCCACATCGAGCATATTTTTTCCTTATTCATATCGGGCAATGAGAAGTGAGCGAATATGCAGAAATCAGCATTACGCACATACATTCAACATTACATGTAAGCTCTCATCAAATAATAAAGCAAATTGAAAATACATAATTTATTGATAAATGGGTTTTCGGAGTGCCTCTTCACTGTTAGCGCTCTCAGCTAGTATGGCTGAGTAATTAACGGCCGAGCTAGGCCGGGTTAATTTTTCTAATAAATCGAATAAAAGCCCAGTGTATTTGGATGTGTACTATCAAGAAAGTCCTTGTATTTGGCATGGGCGGATCCAGGATTTTCTCAAGGAGGGGGCGAATTCAATATTTGGGGGCCCGTTGTTTGAGGAGGGGCCCTGCGACCTGGGGGCCGGGAAAAACGTTAACTGTGATGGAAATCAGCGTTTAAAAAATATTGGCACCAGATTGGCTCAGGGGCACCAAACTAGCTCAGGGGACACTGGAATAAATCAGAGGGCATCAGATGGGTTCAAGAGGCACAATGATGGCTGAGGAGGCACCAGATCGACTTAGGGACATTAGTTTAGCTCAGGGGGCAACATATCTGCTCAGGGGGCACCAGATCGATCAGCCAGCGGGCCAGATCCCCTCCTAGCCCCAAGACCCCAGCAGAACAGAGTAGGGGGTCTAGATTAGCTGAAGGAACACAATATCAGCTCAGGGTTCACCAGACCAGCTCAGGGGCACATATCATCTAAGGAAACATCAACAACTAGCTCAGGGGGCACCTGATCAGCTTAAGAGACATCATATTGGTTCAGGGGACAGTAGATCAACTCCGGGAGGCGTGAGATCAGCTCAGGGGACCCAGATCAGCTCAAGGGGCACTAAAACAGCTAATAGAGCACCAGGCAAACTCGGAGGCATCAGACTAACTCGGAGAACATTAGATAGGTTCAAGAGGCACAATGATTTGCTCAGGGGGCGCCAGATTGATTCAGGGGGCACCTGATCAGCTTAGAGGGCACGTGATCAGCTCAAGGGGCCAGAACCAGCTCAGTGGGCACTAGATGAGCTCAAGGGGCACCAAATGAGCTCTGCCCGTACGATTATTGGTAACGGTGAGGCATTAGCTGGACACGAATTACGCGCCTACACTCTTCCTGGGTGCTTGGAAAGGCAACAGAATGCCCTAGCTGACCAAACAATGTATTAAATTGTCAAAAAATAGTCTTAATCGCTAAATGCAGTCTAGTTGCATCTAGGTTCAACGCCGTATGACACTAAATTTCGAGCGGCACAGCCCAAACGGGGTACACCGCCTAGCAGCAAAGGGCACTTCGGCACCGATGGGGGCAAGTGCCCCTTGTGCCCCTGGATCCGCCTCTGGTATTTGGATGTTTACTATCAGGACTTATGCTATATGAATAAAGATGAGCGGTAACATTAAAAATGAGAATTTTTCTCTACACAATAACAACGAGTAAGGCAATACCAGAGGAACTATTTCCTATTAATCACTGGACAAATCGCCTCCGTAGATTACGTCTTGTATAATTTATATGATAGAATTCAATATAAAAAATGCAAATAACACGTGCACGTATGTCAAAAATGAAATGACCTTGTAGAAATGGTAATACGGGGAGGTTGCGATATCCCGCACACATCATTTGGTCCCTCCCAAAACTTTCGGCAGGGTACGCAAGAAGCTAAATGTGTCCATACAAGTTTAGAGATCTTGTCGATAGGTACAACATACCAATTTAGCGTGAAAAATAGAATATTAGAGACGGTTGACTAGCCTAGACAGCTAAAGGCGGTGGAACTGGGGGTGCACCGGGCACGGTGCCCCTCTTCACTTAATCAGAAATTTTAACACTAACCCCATGGCGTTGACTGGAAAAAATGGGTTGAAAAGTCCGTGGTGCCCCTTCCCCTTAAATTCGGACGTTCCGCCGTCACTGAGCTAAGTGCCGTCTTTAAATACAAAACAAGCAGGTACTCTAACGACTTAAACATGAAAAATCCAATTTTTGCAAATACAACGCTGTACTGTTCTCTTCACCAGTGCCATCATGCTGCCGCATATACAGAGTGCTGCTGACACAGATTAGTTGTAGATTGCCGATCTCTGCGTAACGAGAGACGTTTTTGAGAAAAAATAAGAATAAAAATTCAGTTAAGACTGCTTCTTCTGCTGTGTTTGTTCTGCAGCCACAACATAAGAGTGCAAAAGGTCTGTATGGAATAAATGCAAGAAGTTTGGAGTGGATCCAGACAGACTGGTCGAGAAGGGCATCAGCGTCATAAGCTTCAGAAATCAAGATTTTATCACCGCAGTAGTGAAATAATCATTCCTACTACTCCCGTACCTTCCCACATAACACCAGCCGAAGTCAGACAAGGCAGACCTTCCCGTCCCCTCACTTGCCCTCGGCATATTCAGGACAATAGCGTACGGTCTCCCTCGCTACCGTCGCGGGGAGGGGAGACATTCCATCGGGTGCGGCGGCGAGAGGCAGTGGCATAGCCAGACATTTTGTAACGAGCTAAAACACATAATTTTTTCGACTGAGGAGGATCCGTAAGTCTACCTTTTACATGGGAAATATCGACCAAAAATGGGGAAATAACAATATACCATGACAATAGTTGCTGACTGCGCTACTGCATTGATGAGAGAGATGGCACTGATACTTTTTACAAAGAGCGACGCATAGTAAAGGGGTACTGTGCGCTAAGCAGGTCCGATGAATGACTCATTGGTATTACATCGGGCCCTATAAAAATCGGGCTGCAAGATACATCCATCAGCCACCGATCTGTGTTCAAGTCTTATACCGATGAGCCATTTTTAGAAAATACATGGGACAATGTCGGACCCAAGCCTTAGGCTGCGTTCTTGAATTATTCCGAGGTGGAATTCCAGGGGTTGTGACGTCATGATATTCCGCGGATTCCAGCTGGGAACGTTCTTGACCGAGGCCGGAATGCGGCGTAAATGGCAAGGTGCGACAGTCTTATTATTCATTTTGACTTGTGCATGCGCAAATCTTGCATTTACCTTCATTTAGCTGTTATTATAAGGTTCCGATTATCCTGCAAAAACATATAATGGACCTTTCAAGCAGATAAATATTCAGAGTCCACGAACTTACTGTTACAAAATTCATGCATGGGCGCCGCCATCTTGAGCGGGACTGCTTTTTCTATTCCCACCGTTCCGCGCGGAATGGCGGGAATATTCCATGTGGAATCCCGGGAAAAAGTTTCAAAGAACGGCTGTGACGTCACTGTCCCTGGAATTCCAGGCTGGAATATTTCAAAGAACGCACCCTTAATTCCGAGATTGCTTCATGTATTTTCTAGAACGGGGTTTGAAATATAAAGTTATTAAAACCAAAAGGGAGCATCTAACCAATGGGAAATTCCTCCTCTAGCCGACATTTCCTTTCCTTCGCTAACAGTTTTACTCTGACGTGGCAAGCTTTTGTTGCGGGAACGGCCTCTTTATAACGGCATTAAAAAAGGCGGTAAATGTTTCTGAAGCCTCAAAAAAGAGTTCTAGACTTCTTGGTGAGCAACATGACCATGTGCGGTGGAAGATGCAAGGTGTAGGAGAGGGGGCTCAAGCCCCTGTCCCCGAAATGTTTGAGAGCCTATAGTAAATGCATAGCCGGAGACTGTTCCGAGGCAAAGGCGGGAGAGATTTGAGCCCCGCAGCCTTCCCCTTTCCCGAACTTAAGTCCTGGATCCGCCACTGACCATGCGCCTGTATGTGTCACGCCAATTTCCTTGATGAGTGGTAGAATTAATCAACCTAAATTACAAACAAACTTCCATTTGCATTTTTCGATCTGCTTCAGGCAACAAATTGCATTGAGCCAACTCTCATTTCAAAATACAGAGTTTTGCCTCGTGCTAGCGTTGAAATTTATCATTTAAGAGGGCAACGTATCCCAGCGTTCATATATTATGCACCCATATTTAGCACCTTTGACCGTGCTATATGGCGTTAACCAAAACGCCATGTTGCCTCTTCCCTCTTTCAAACTGTTTTCAAGTGTAATGTTTTTTCTGCTTTCAAATTATTCTGGCCGTTCGCCGGAACTGCTTTCGATGGGCCTTGTGCAATGATAAACCGAATTCGGGCCCATACAAGAAACAGAAACCAAACAAATATCAACGTTCGATCGCCCTTTATTTGGGGGTTTCAGATGAGACCACTAACGGGTTTTAGGGCAATGATGGAGGGGGTGTAATTAACAAGGCCAAAAATCCTGAAAATTATGATATTATCTTAAAAAATAGGGCGAAGTCGAGGGGTTTCAGGGGAGATGGCTTTCCCCCTGGATCCGTTACCGCGTGGCACCACCAAATAGATATTAATTCACTATAGACGGCTCCAGGGAGGCAAATGAGAACACTTCCCTCCCCCATCGATTCTCAGTACCTCCTGAAATAGTCAGGCATCCCACTGAAAGGTAGATGGCTACCCCCTGAAGGATCACTTCCCCAAGATACGAGTATGGGCGCCCCCATGAAGGATTTGGCGCCCACCCGAAAATTTGTGCCGTCCAAAAGTGACGCATCCCTGGCCCAGATGGCACATCCACCCCTGAAAAAGTCGATGACCCCACCCTGAAACGTTTCTCTCCACTCCCCGCAGGATGCATATATCGGCACCTCCACGGTAGGGTTTGGCGCCTACTCAATAGGTTTTGACGTCCAAAAGTGCGCCGACCGCATGGCCTGGATGCCGCAACCTTCCTTTCCCATTAAGAAATCCTGGATCCGAAGCTTGAATTGTAATATTGATAATTAGTGTAAATTAGTTCATTTTTTCGATATCATTATCTAACATTGATACAATGTTAACACAATATTGAGCTGCAATATTACATTTCAACATAAATTCAACATTGAAACAAAAGCGAGAAAATATTGGTCTAGAATATTGTGTTTCAACATTCAAAAATATTTTTTCAATATCCAAGTATGGATGAAAAAGCTTGGATTGTAATATTGATAACCAATGTAAATTAGTTCATTTTTTGACATCACCCAGCATTGATATAATGTCAACACAATATTGAGGTGTAATATTATATTTCAACATAATTTCAACATTGAAACAAGAGTGAGAACATATCAGCCTGTAATATTGTACTTCAACATTAGAAAAACATATTTCCAATATCGGAATAATAATAGAAAAGCTTGGATTGTAATGTTGATAATCAATGAAAATTAGTTCATTTTTCGAGATTACCTAACATTGATGCAATATTTACACAATATCGAGCTAAAATATTATAGGTATGTCAACATAACTTCGACATTGAAACAAGATCAAGAAAATATCGGTCTGGAATATTGTGCTTTAACATTCAAAAAACGTATTTTCAATACAATGTCAACACAATATTGATCTGTAGTATTATATTTCAACCTAATTTCAACATTGAAACAAGAGTGAGAACATGTCGGCCTGTAATATTGTGCTTCAACATTAATAAAATAATATTGATAATAAATGAAATTTAGTTCATTTTTCGACATTACCTAACATTGATGCAATATTTACACAATATTGAGCTAAAATATTATATGTCAACATAAATTCGACATTGAAAGAAGAGCGAGAAAATGTCGGTCTGGAATATTGTGCTTTAACATTCAAAAAACGTATTTTCAATATTGAAATGAGAAGGAAAAAACATGGAAAGCTAATATTAATTATCAACGAAAAATAGACCATTTCTCAACATTTCTAATATTGATACAATGTTATAACAATATTGAATACCAATATTGGATTTCAACCTTTAATAAATATTGATCAATATCGATACAATATTCGTTTCCGCTAGGGTTAAAGACAGTAGGCCCCCCTCTGGGTTAGACACCCGAGAACTTGTCCCCTTCCATCCTCTCCCACCTAAAACCCGGGTCGGAGATCTTGCCTGTGAGTGATGGAGGATGGGCGCTTTTCAAAGCCGGGAATGTGCATTTGTGATTGGCCGCATTATGCTGAGGGTTTCTGGTGGAGGAGTTAGGCTTCTATCATCTGCCAGTGGCGGATCTAGACTTCAATGGGGGTGGGGACCCAGGGTCTCAACCCTGCCACACCTTTACCAGGAATAATCTTACTTTTCTTCTTATGGGAACTGAGAAATTTCGGTAGGGGGACTGGAGCCCCTAAGCCTCTTATTGTATCCGCCACTGTCTGTCCCCATACTTATGGTAGACACCCAAATTCGATTTTGCCAGCGTCGTGACCTCACCCCTATGACGTGAATTTTAGAAGCTCTCTTTTACTTTCATCCGCTAGATGTCGGTAGAGACGGAACTGAACGCCGCAAACGCTCCGAGCCCTACCGGTCTTGGAGGGGTGACGTCACTTCACCTCCTCCGTTATGACGTCACTCCTCACCTGCCTTCTGCGCTGCGCTGAGGTGTGGGCGTGCGCGCGGGCAGTATGAACGGAGCGCCCGCGTGGGGAACTGTGGGAGCGTGCCGCATGGTGCAGACATCGTGCTCAAAATGTGAACGCTTGTGACCAGCGGCAATCACGGAGACGCATCTGTAGGTACTGAAGATGTCATTTTCGTGAGTCGTGTCTGGAGACAGACACAGGCTCTACGCGCTTCTATCGTGAGGCCCTGTCGAAGCGTTAACTTGAGTATCGTGCCTTGGCAACCGACAGTAATTGACTCCGGTATGTCTTTTTATGCTCGTGGTTGATGCGAGTGTACTGAAGTTTATCGTACTTAACACACCGTGCTCCAACAGCAGTGGCTCCGTCTTTGACTTATCTCGCTGTGCACATTTGATTGTTTTAAGATTGCTCAGCGCATGCTAACGTTTGTTTTGAGAATCATTTATTTGACAACGATCTGAAGACGATACTGTAACATTGCCAAGCGAAGGACTCATCGAGTCATACAGCCACCTCCGTTCACTAGTGCGACACGTTAATCAAGTCATCATGACCGACATCAACATCAAGGACCGGTTCAACAACGTGATGAAGAGCTTCGCCAAGAAGGAGAGGAAGAAGCAGCCTGAGGTCATCGTGGAGGACGCCGAGGAGGCGGACGATGCCAAAGGGAAGGACAACTACTTCAAGCGAGTCAAGGTAAGCTGCGAGCTGGGGCCAGGCCGGAGCGGAGATGACGCCGCTGATTACTGCTGCCCGGCCTGTGAGATAATTAACGGCGCCGTCAAATGGGCCAGACTCGCCGCCGTGGCCAGCGTGCTGCGACACCTTAAGTCGGAACGGGGGCGGTCCTAACGGTGCGCTCGTCCCTTGCGATATATTGAAGGTGGTGTTCATGCACTCGATGTCCTGTACTATGAAAAGCTTCCGGTACTGCATGTTCTTTATTATGTTCAAGTGGCTTCATGCTACATTTAAAGCGAATGTGGCACCTATATAACGTGATTTTAACTGAGATAGCCAAGTTGTAAAAAAGTCAGAAAACCCGGTACTGTATATATCATTTGTCTTGGAACTCGATATTCCCGTCGAAAAAAGCTAAAACCTACCCGAAATGTACCTCTCATGTACCTCTCGCCAGGCGGCCATTGTTGTGAGCTGCTGGTGTGACGACATGCGCTGACGTCACGATGAGCATCAGCCAATCGAAGCCCTTGAAGCGTTTCGAGTATGGTAGTGGTTGCCAGATCATGACATCACCCACGGGCAGATATTTATTTCTTTCCCTATTGGAGTATTTTAAAAATCAAAATATTGAGCTTATTGTACATTTTTCAGAGAAATCATGAGTGGTTTCATTATTTTCGGCTATAAGTACGCCTAATTACACTAAATTTCAGGATTCGACCAAGGTGCCACATTCCCTTTAAAGCTGTCGCTGTTTTTGCTTTGATTATTTCTTTCCGTCGCGCCTGGAAAAATGAACAATGGCCTAGCGCGCTCGCGGAGATGGTTTTGCATTTACCTTCAATCATTTTTAGTGAGAGATAAGATATCTTTGGCATCTTTTTCGAAAGCATACCGAGATATGGGAGCATGTTTCAAATGTCACGCGAGCCTAACACCACAGATATGTTGACAAGGTCCCCTGAGCTCCTCATTTTTCGCGTAAGTAGGCTTTAGGAATCGGCATTTCTTGCGAAGATTGTACCTAATTTATAGTATCTTTATTCCATCCCTCTTCCTTTTCCTCCATCGCCAGTCTCTGTCGCTGCTGATATGCAAGATCAGCCCCGGTAGAGAGTGGATTTTGGCATTGTTGCCTCGTTAATTCTCTTCTACATTCCATTCAGTGCCCACTCTGAAACTAGGCCTATTCCCCACCAGTCTTTAACTCCTACCTTGAGAACACCTCGTTGCTGGGTTGTGTGGGTTTTACGCTCTGGGTTAGCAGGACCTCAACTAAATGCTATGTCGTGAGTGCGGTTTGCCAGATCCTAGTGAACGAGGGCTCGATTACACCGCAGTTGTTTTCCCTCTGCGCCACAGCACCGATGGGGCTGCCGTGGGGGACAGTGCTATAATGGGCGTCGTCCCTAATTTTTTAAACTGGGGGGGAGAGAACGGAACCAGCAAGGCCGAACTCAGAACTGATGGTGACGGAAAGGGGATGGGAAGGCGAATTTTTAACATACTTGTCCTTGAAATCGATACGGCTGCACCTCACTGGCACAAGAATGGATAACATTTTATAGGTCCTCTTCGGTGAGCGCTGACTATCGCTCCCTCCTTTCACTCTTCTTCACTTTGCCCACTCCTCTCCCCCTTCTTCACTCTGCCCACTCCTCTCACCCTTCTTCACTCCGCTCACTCTTCTTCACTCCGCTCACCCTTCTTCACTCCGCTCACTCCTCTCAACCTTCTTCACTTCGCTCACTCCTCTCACCCTTCTTCACTCCGCTCACTCCTCTCACCCTTCTTCACTCCGCTCACTCCTCTCACCCTTCTTCACTTCGCTCACTCTTCTTCACTCTTCTTCACTCCTCTTCACTCCGCACACCCTTCTTCACTCCGCTCACTCTTTTTCACTCTTCTTCCCTCTTCTTCACTCCTCTCACCCTTCTTCACTCCGCTCACTCCTCTCACCCTTCTTCACTCCGCTCACTCTTCTTCACTCTTCTTCACTCCGCTCACTCTTCTTCACTCCGCTCACTCTTCTTCACTCCGCTCACTCTTCTTCACTCCGCTCACTCTTCTTCACTCCGCTCACTCTTCTTCACTCCGCTCACTCTTCTTCACTCCGCTCACTCTTCTTCACTCCGCTCACTCTTTTTCACTCTTCTTCACTCCGCTCACTCTTCTTCACTCCGCTCACTCTTCTTCACCCTTCTTCACTCCGCTCACTCTTCTTCACTCCGCTCACCCTTCTTCACTCCGCTCACTCTTCTTCACTCTTCTTCACTCCGCTTACTGTTCTTCACTCCGCTCACTCCTCTTACCCTTCTCCACTCTGTTCACTCCTCCCACTCTTCTTCGCTCCGCCCACTCCTCTTGCTCCGCGGACTCATCTCCACTTTTATTCACTCCTCTCACTCCTGTTTATTTCTCTCCACTTCTCTCGCTCCTCTCACTCCTCCACCCCTCTCACTCCTCCACCCCTCTCACTCCTCCACCTCTCTCACTCCTCCACTCCTCTCACTCCTCCACCCCTCTCACTCCTCCACCCCTCTCACTCCTCCACCCCTCTCACTCCTCCACCCCTCTGCTCCCTGCAGCCGCCGGTCGCGCCTGCGCCCGTTCCTGAATTTGATTACCGGTGGTCTCGCCTCGATTTCGATTTTATTAGCTCCCAACATAGCAAGAGGCGAAAAGTACGTGTGTTGTTGGATCTAATCTACTTATTTGGCCTTGCTGCGTCGATTTCGCATCTCTTAGACTTTTTTAATAACTCACCGCTTCATGATGTATTGGGCTTGAATTTTGACCAGCATATAGGTATCCAGAAGATAATTTTAAAGAAGCGCTGTTGAATGCCTAGTCATTTGGAAACAGTCATCGCTAGGAATGTCAAAGTATCAGAGACGCTCTTTTGCTGATTAACTAAAAAAGCACGGACGATCTCGGCCGTGCGTTTAGAAGCTGGAGCCCGTTTTGCACCTCTTCCTCTGACGGAGCCATGAGTGGTGGACGGAGATGCCCTATCGCGGTCGTGTATGGCTTGGATAATGTCTGGCCTGGGGGTGCTGCCATGATAATGAGCGCTGGATGCCCGGCTGGATAGCCGATATTCGCGGGGTCATGGTCCTCAATTTCCGGGAAAGCTGCCAACGTCCATGCAGCAGCTAGCTCAGACATTTTCTGCACCGAACTGGGCAGAGCAGCCTTGGTGTGGGGAGCAATATCGCGCCTCAGGTGATGTGAGGAGTCAGAAAACGTGGTTGGACCACAGACAGTCACACAGAAGGCTAAGTTTGAGTTTATATTATTTAACACGCGCATTCACGGGGGGCGTGTACCCGCCCCCCCTCTGGTTTTTCGGAGATAGCAGAAAAACGGCGGCCCATAGCGGCGCCGTACTTGGCATACCTTTTTCCTCATCGTTTTTACAACTTCTGTGAAAATTTTAAGGTTAGGTCATCTCAGGTCAGGTCACCAGTACAGGTCAAGTGACCTGACCTCAAAAAAAGTTTAAGATAGCATAAGTCGGAGCAAAGTGAACTTATCCGATTGAAACTCATCACATAATGGCCCCACCGAGTTCTCTAAAACCTGTTCCGGTATTTTTGATATCGATGACCTAAGGTCAGGTACGAGGCATGACCTCTCCATTGGAAATACATGGGAAAAATGGTTTTCATGGAATAACTCAGTAACGGATGATGATAGAGCGTTTATTTTAACTCCATTAGACTCGCTGGGGCTTTGCAGTCCTAATGATATGTATTTTATATAATTTGACCCTGACCTGACCTCAGGTCAGGTCAGATCCTTGATTTGACCCAGCAAGGTCAACTTATATATAATTCGATTCGGCTTGCTGAGAGGACTCATATAGTTCAAGTCGTTTTGCTCTATCTTTACTTGTTCAGATGTAAGGGCCGAAAAACTTAATTTACATGTTATCCCTATGACGGCATGTTTTGACCTCTCGTGACCTTAAATGTGACCTGACCAAAAAATGGTCCAAATGTTTTCGATGGAAAAGTGGATGGGCAGCCCAACGCCGTTTACCGTTTTTTGCTACCTACCGTGGTTCTCGAGATCTTAGGGGGCGGGTACCCGCCCCCGTCAATGCGAAGGTGGCTCAGACCCCCGTCAATGCGCATGTTAATTATTATAGATATAGTTGCCAAACTTTTCGAGGTCAGAGCCTCTTCTTCTGTGGCTAAACGAATAAAACAAGTTATATTGGCATGGAACACCTGAAAATACTATAAACAATCAAACAACAAATAAAATGGGGCCGGGTGGCCTAGTGGCTTCGTTGCCAGCTTTCGGATCGGATAGCATGGATTAACGTGTAGTCCATTAAAGTTAGCATTTACATGTCATAAAATTCTAGCCCCTATAATATACACAGTTGTGTTCGTAATTGATAGGGGCGTAACATATCCAAAATCCGCAAAAATCTACCGAGCGGATATTTTATAACAGGGGTGCAAAGTCCACGTGCCAGAGAAAAACAAGATGATTCAAAGTATAACGTTGTGGTGTGTCGAGTCTGCAACATCGTCCCAATGGCTATAATTTTTGGGAAGCAGGTACATATGATACTGGTCAATTTAAACAACCTTAGCTGGCCGGTGGCCTACCCTCGGTTTGCGCGTGCTGCACGTGCAAAGTCAAAATTTTGCAATTTTTTCCTTATTTGCATTGCTTCCGTTAGTTCTCTTATCGATGTTTATTGTCGGATTACTGTTTTTGTTTGTCATGTCATTATGCAATATGCTTTAAAGAGACACACAAAAAATTAGGTCTTTAACTGTTACGGTTTGCTGCTGAAGAGCTTATTTGCTAGGACATGTCGGGAGCCTTCACTTTATGGATTTCGCATGCAACACCCATTTTGAGGCCAATTCAACCTTGAAAACGTTTAATCCGGCTGCATAATTAAGTCAGTTGGTTGCTTATTCATCACGTGTCTCATTCTGAAGTGGTTGGCAATGAAGTAAGAACCACTAGGCCAACAGGTCCCTGGGTTTACTGTAATGATCGCTCCAATGTGAAGATATATTTTTTACGGTACCTTCAGGGTGGGGATTGATAAGTTCGCTATATAGCCCTGGCAGCTGAAGCGCCCTGAAACCCCGAGATTTATAAGTTCTGGATTATTATTTTGCAGCAGTAAATGGTAGAATTTGACTTGCCGATGTGGCCCGGTTCGAGGAAGTTGGGGTCCCACGATGTGAGGTGGGATACCTTGTCGTGATCTCGATCGTGGTACTAAGGATTATTTGTAACGATTTGCTTTAATTTGAAATTTGAAATAGACGTGATGATATTTGAAAAAGGAACGACCAAAACATTGCTTCAAAATTACAAACTTAAAAGAATTTCACGAGAAATTCATCAAATCGCTGTCAATTAAGGTTGGGACCTTTTGGTGGAAAGTGTAAATCACGGACACATTTTTGGGCCTGTAAAATTATGTCTGTTGATTTTGATTTATAATTTTTTCAACTGGTGACAGTAATTCCCGACCGTTGATCACACACATCAGGTCACACATCAGCTCAGGTCAAGGTCTATCTAATCTATCTATCTAGCTATCTAATCTAGCATAGTCGACTCGATACTCATAGTCGACTCAATCGATTCGTAGTAGCAATATCAATGTAATGGTATCAAAATAAAAGTTGTATCGTCGTTTCCTGCACAGTCATTGACCCAAGTCTGAAAATATGCTTAAGTAGCCAAGATGACATCTCAGTCTGTTTTCCCCATGCATTTCCAACGGAGAGGTCATGCTCCGTACCTGACCTTAGGTCATCGATATGAAAAAATCCCCGGAATACATGTTGTAGTACTCGGAAGGCCCATTATGTAGCATCAGTTTCAATCCGAAAGATTCTCTCTCTTTATTACTCATGACACCTTAAACATTGTTTTAGGTAAAGTCACTTAACCTGTACTGGTGACCTGACCTGAGATGACCCAACCTTAAAATTTTGGGGAAATCTGCGGAATTGATCAAGGATAAAGTATGCCAAGTACTTCGCGCCACCGTTTTTTTCGTGCTGCCGGTAAAACCCGAGGGGGTGTTCAAACACCTCCCATCTGAGTACTGATAGTTCTATTCGCGGTATTTGCGAGATCGGCTGAGTCATAATTTGACCTCTGTCCCTTTGCATCTTCTTTGTAGGGGGTTACTAGAGACCAGGGGCAGCGCCATGGCTTTCCGTCACGACTATGCGCCAGGAAAGGTATATTTTCACTGAAAATATATTTTGCAGAAGGTTTCTGACTTGATCTCGGGATCCCTGAGCCAGTGAAGGGCCCCCTGAGAGACCATCAAATTTGGCGGCTGTACCCACAGTTATGTATCGGAAATAAATTGTATTTGTAATTGGTGTGTTTGCAGGAGGCCCGCTCTTTGTTATTCGCTATGGTTTTAGTGGTCGGGACAACGTGATGGAACGCTGCGTGAAAAGTGGTGGGCGGAGGGGGACAACACATACTCCGTCCTCCAGGGGCGTAGCCAAGGGGGGCGGCAGGGACAGCCCCCCTGAGGGCCCGAAGGGCCCCCCTGAGGACAAGATTATGTAACAAGCAGGGCTATTTTTACCCATCAGGGCCCTTTTGGTGCTGTCGCAGGGCCCTTTTCGGGGCGCCACCCCCTTAGCGAAATCCTGGCTACGCCCCTGCCGTCCTCTCCCAAGTGGGGGGATGTGTCTCCCCGTCCCCCAGCGGCGGGGTCCATGATTCTATACACGAAAAGTTCCAAGAAAATAGTTTAATGAAAGCTATTGATTTTGTCACACATTCAAGGAACGGATTTTCGTGGCATGAATTCTTTTTATAAGATTCACTTTGGTGTATGGTGCAGTTTTTGTCTTGGAATTTTAGGGGGAAAACCGCTGAGTGAGAGAGAGGGAGGGGGAAAGAGCTTAGGCAATGAACCAATTTTACGGAAACGGCATACAGGACCTAGATATCGCCATACTGTAGCATGCTTCAGAATTTTTGGGTGATTTATTTATATCATCAAAATATTTATATTGTAATGATCGTTTTGGGCTATAATGATCCGCCAACTGCTTGGGTCATAAAAATTCTCAGAAGGGAAATACGCTAGACTTGAGCATTGAATCACACACTAATGTTGTCTGCTACTAACACGTTTTCATTGAGAACTAGAGCATATATTATATATATTCTATATATTTGTATTTGTATTTGATTCAACGTCACGGACTCTTCCAAACATAGAGGTTGGCTATTATAGAGCCCAGGTCAAGAAGAAACATGGATAAAAACTAAATCATACACCCTCAATCCTCATACATTCCACAAACATGGCATGGTCACGATGAATTTAGCTCAGATGACGTTTGAACTCTCGTTTGAACACACCTATAGGCATGTTTCGCACTACATGTGGTAATCCATTAAAAGCATGACTGGCACGGTATATAAAACGCCTTCTTCCTGACTCAGTTCTAATACGTGGAAGGAAGAGATCGCTGTCATTTCTCGTTGTTCGTTCCTGGCGTTCACTGCGAGTTGCTATTTGTTGGGCTATTAGAGCGGGTTCACCCACGTCCATAACACGTCTCAATAGGCACAATGAGTGGTACACAATCATTTCACGAGCGGGAAGCCAGCCTAACAATTGAACAGCATCACTAATGTGATCCCGCCGTCGACGCCCCGTGACCACCCGGGCACAAAAAGTTAATGAGCTTCTGGATTCTGTACATGCACTGGACGTTACAATTTCCATATACACTTAGGCAGTAGCGGACTGAGGACAAAACCAGACTGTTCACTATGGGCTTAATGGTCTGCGGGGGCAGTCTGTGTCGAGCATGGTGGAGCCCCAACAACATTCCGGTGCATCTTCCGACCAGTGAATCAATATGGGGTTCAAAAGAGAGAGTTCTATCCATAGTTACGCCTAAGTTTTTAACCCTATTGCTTTCTGTGATGATAGTTCCGTGAACAGATAGTAAAATTGTCGGAAGATTACTGAGCATCTGGCGGGTGCCGAGGACTAGAAGTTGAGATTTGCTAGAGTTCAATTTCATCGAATTTTGGGTAAACCATTGATATAAAGTGGAAAGGGTGTCCTCCATAAGCCAGATCATGGTTTGAATTTCATGTTTCTTACCGGAGATTAGAAGTTGGGTATCGTCGGCATACTGGAATACTTCTATTTTTGGACTTATATAGAGACTAAGGTCGTTTGAGAATATCGAAAAGAGGAGAGGGCCGAGACATGTCCCCTGATATACACCAATCGGGTTACGTACTGACGTTGAACACTTTTCACCAAACTGACCCCTTTGTTGATTTTGACTACCGTCCTCAGTTCTATCGGAATTCAGTCCGATATGTATATATATATATATATATATATATATATATCATTAAGCACGCGGTATATTATAAGCACTATCCTTTCAAAGACCGAGTCAACAGCATAGGTTTAGAACCGTATCTCATTTTGGGTTTCTGGAAAAAATCTGAATAAATGCTCAGAGTGAGTTGAAATGTGCATGACGGTTTTACCTCCCGAGAATGTCATGATCCGGCTCGTGAAAAATCCTACCATCATACGGTTTCATATGGTATTTATAGGCATTGACCGAATTTTAGTGCATTCATTTTCTTACGAAAACATCCACTCCCATGCGGCCCCGACCAGACCGGGACCCCCTCCCCTGGTTTGAAAAGAGATCTCCACCCCTGCTCATGAGTAACACATTCAAGAAGAGTCCATGAAACAACGTGAGTCACGATGACAACCCTGCGGAAAGCAAAGCTTCATCACTTATAGCGAATACAATCTGAAGTTTATATACTTGCAATGTCAGCATACGCCAAATGTTAGCATCCACATTATTTCATCCAGTTAGTCCGTTCCGCCAATATATTGGCGGACATTATATTGTCTTAGAATATGACCCTAAAAGGAAGTTTCGTCCCATTACATTTAGTTATAGCTCGAAAGTGTTGTTAAAAACCGATCCAGTTCGGAATTAAACCTGGAAAACATATCTCATCCCGTCAAATTCTACCCTGTTTTGAAATGTGTATCCCGTTTGACATTCCGTGCATATTTTTACGGCTTTGGCTGGCCCAAAAGCCCTTGTAGTATGCAGTATTCCCGAAATGAAGGATCCCGATATGTCGCATCAATAACGCTTGTCAGCAGCAAACCGTTACAGCTAGAGACCTAATTTTTGTGTGCCTCTTTAGCACATGTTGCGTAATGAAATGACAAACAAAAACAGAAATCCGACAGTAAACGTCGATAAGAGAGCTAACGGAAGCAATGCAAATAAGGAAAAAATTGCAAAATTTTGACTTTGCACGTGCAGCACGTGCAAACCGAGGGTAGGCCACCGGCTGGCTAAGGTTGTTTGAATTGGCCAGCATCATATATACCTGCTTTCCAAAAATTATAGCCATTGGGACGATGTTGCAGGCTCGACACACCACAACGTTATACTTTGAATCATCTTGTTTTTCTCTGGCACGTGGACTTTGCACCCCTGTTATAAAATATCCGCTCGGTAGATTTTTGCGGATTTTGGATATGATACGCCCCTATCAATTGCAAACACAATGGTGTATCTTATGGCGGGGTCCGAATTTTATGACATGTTCCCATTATAAAAATGCTAACTTGACTGGGCTAGTGGGTTCAATCCCCACGGCGGGAAACCGCCTTCCGTGTCCGATCTGACCGGGTGGAGAGGATCCTTAAACACGCCAATACTCCCTGTAATTGGGCAAGTGTACCTGTTGGGAGTGGCCCTAATAAAATAAAATAAATAAAAATTATTAACGGCCCATGTCCATTTCTCTTCCCGCCCATGTCAAAAGTCATACTTTGTAGAAACATGGAGGGGACTAAAAACACGCTCGGCCGAACATAAACGCGACATCAGAGACCACAATCAAACAAATCGATTCGTTCTATCTATAGATAAAGGCCGCTACCTCCCAAACTGGAAAGGGTGTAAGATTATAGATCAGGGAGAGTCAAAATCTATATGAAAGGTTTTGGAAGAGGCTGACATAAAAATAGGAGATATTTTTAATACAAAACCAGAGTCTGTTACATAGACTACAGCGGCAACTGGGGTAGCCCTTCGATAAAGTTCTTGTTTTTGCAGTAATATGAACTTTGGAAAAAGAAATCCGTGAAAGTTGTGAATCAGAATTGCGATTGTTAATAATGTAGTTTGATGTTTGATCGTGTTAAGTATTTTCAGGTGTATCATGTTAATATAACTTGTGTTATTCTTTTAGCCACTGAAGAGGCGACTCTGAACTTAAAATGTTTCGTGGATTTGTCTATAAAAATTAATGAATATAAATTTAAGCTTCACATTCTCTTCCGCTGTTTGTGACCCAACCTCAGGTGATGACGAGACTCAATATTGATATGCGGCCCCAATCATCCTCCGAAAGCATTTTGGATACTAAATTCTGCCATAGAGACATGGCGCCACATAAACCAATCTATCAGTGCGCCGAAAAAAACTCCGAGTATGATGATGATGGTGATGATATGATTGGCGGAGGGAAATATTCGGAACCCAGTTAAGACTTGCGTATGAATTTATCCTCTCCTCGGGTATTAAATTAGAGACGCGGAAAGGCCGCTCGGAGGTGAATGGAGCTGACACCACAGGTTAATGTCGACCTCGCGTTGCCTTTGGTGAATATTTGGGCTGCAAAACAACTAATCGTGGAACAATATCATTAATGGGATTATAAGGATATAGTAAGGTTTTTAAATAACAAGGCCTCTCACAAATGGGAAAAGGGAGCTCATCAGCACCTTTTTTCAGACGGAATGAAATATGCAAGACATTGAGACATGTTGGCAAACAGAGTCATTATACATGTTTTTCAGCCCTTAGTATATTTGTTTCAATCAGAAAATAATAAAAGAGGTCCTAAATCAGGCAAATATATGTCCGATGAACTATAGACTCCCCTTGTTCGTATGATTACTTTTTGAGTAGAGTGTCTCATGATCTACGGTATTGTTCTATACTCAGAGAACAATTGAGAAAGTGATTATCCTTGAATCATATATTCCTCATTAGGTTGAATTCAGCAAGTGCTGCATCGGTTGAAGCTCGTATTTCATTGAAACTTGCCTGGGGGGCTGCTGTGCCTTGAATCGAATAATTATAGCTACTATAAAACTGCCGACTTAATTATTTCTTTCCTATTTCAAGACTGGTTTGATCTAAGATGGGGAATGTTTGTCGTTTGAGCTAATTTAATCAAGGTAATAGTCAGTCCAGAGGTTAGGTTTGACTTTATTGACCCACAAAGTCAGTAAATGTAGTAATTGCATCGCCGTCTCCAGCTATTTCTGTTCGGAATGCTTCGAAATCGCCAAGAATCGTCGTTGTAGATCGGGGACCTTAACTTTGTCTATTGATCAAGGTTATGGCTTAAATTGTACCGTGTGAACCCCCTCCGCCCCATCTCCACACGCCTGCCAGGTCTAAATAACTGTATTAGTAGAAAAACTTATTTTTGTGATATTTCTTTAACCACTTCCGACCGGCGCACATGCCCAATTGTACGAAGTATTGGCGTGGGTTGTGCATGGAACCAGTGTGCCAAAACCTGGGGTGCTGGGTGCAGAACGACAGCCAGTCAATCAGAATTTTCCACTCACTTTTATATTTTTTTGCTGAATTTTCCACTCACTTCCAACAATATTTACTACTACTATTGAATAACTATTGAACAATATTTTACCACTATTGAATTTTACTCTCAACAATACTTACTACAAAGCCCAGTTCCATTGCCTCCTCTACCAACGTCCACTGGAAAAAGAGAGCAGCAGAATCGACTAGAAGATCGCCAAATTAACTCGGCTCTTATGCCCTTCTTTCGCTTTTCTGAAAGAGAATCTGGCGATTTCTATTTTTCTGGTCAATGCCTGGCATCCTTATCTCCACCGATATCAGTGGAACAACAGAATCGAAATTCTGGCGTGGGCAAGACGCACAGTGCGCCCTCCCCTGCCCCACCGGAGAAAGTTCCAATGGGTGAACACCGCCACTAAATTCCACCACTCGCAAAATTGGTGAGTGGAAAATTAGACACCCTAGCCTTGTGTTGCCAAAAAAATGAGCTGACCGCTTTGAAAGATACATTTCTGGAAAGCAATTTATCTGTGCATATGATTTCTAGGCTTGCGTCCTTGAAAAGTTGTTTTTGTATTTCTGGTACCGAGAATAGTGAAAAACCATTTTTGGTCATCTTGCTGTTAAAAACAATTGTCTTGAAATTTGTATGGTAAGCAGCATATTTTTTTGACATTGCATCGTAGAAAATTAACCATTTATTGCGTAGAAAATAATTTTTATCCATATTAGCCCTTCATTGCTGCGTCCACGCCGTATGACACCCAAATCCACTCACGACACCCTACGACACCCTAGGCATAAATACGCTGATATTTAAGTTAAACTAAAAGTGTCCGGTACTTTAATACATTGAAACTCTACATTTTCATTAAATGATTTTTTTGGGCAACAGGAATGCATCCAGTTACCCTTCAAACATCGGCACTTTTTTGTATGGCTGGTCTACGGCGTGGACTTACCAAAACGCCGTCTTTACATCTAGTAAATAAAAGCGGCATCTTTAGGCTTTTTGAAAGGCTGGTTTTGTATTCGCTATTGACAAAACATTGTTAGTATTCCTCTTGGTGTGCTTTTTAGTTGTATAATTTTCTAGTCTATAAAGATTTAGAAAATTATTTTGGAGCAAGTTTTGAAATATAAATTATGTTGCTCATGCGACCGGCAAGTGGATTGCGATCAAAAATTTAAATTAGTAGTTGCTTCGACGCTGTCGCAACCCGCCGCGCCTGGCTGATTGTAGACGAAAGGAAGAAACAACAGCAGAAAGGAGGCTGCAGCAGCTTCGATTAATATTGATAGAAAGCAGCATACTCATATGAAGGTGAGTATTTATGTGAAGAGAAGCAGGGGAATTGACAGGTAAAGAAAAGAAACTTTTAGCAAGAGTCTGGAAGAGTTTATTGCCATGATAGAAAGTTTGTAGTTTCGTCTGGGTTAGTTAAGTGTAAACCAAGGCTCTACTGGGCCCTAGCATAGGTGTATGCGAGGTGCAGTGATTGAGGCCAGGAGTGGCCTCCAAAATTCCGATAGCTATAGGTATAGGTATAGGAGGGGCGGTGTCCCGGACAGGAAAACTATACAGTGTATGCTTAGATAATAAATGTAGGCACTAGGTATTGCATGAAGAATCCCTTCTTTATTTTTTGGCCACCTGCCGATCTCGGAGGCCCCTCTGCAGAGTTGTCTAAGGGGCCCCGATATTTCGTCTCAGGGGCCCTTAAAAGCTGGTCGTGTGGGAGAGGAGGGGCACAAGAGTTGGTCTAAGGAAGCCCCCTAAGAAATTTAGTGGCTCCCAGAGTTCTTTCCCCCAAAGGTTGGTCTCAGAGGCCCCCAAAAAGTTTTTTATTTGTGGAAATTCACCAACTCCTTAAAGAAATTGGAGACTGCATCAGGGGGTTTCAGCTGGTAAAGATTTACCTGCTTAACCCAAATTTCTCACATGGGAATGGTCAAACAATGCTGTTTGGGGATGATTTAAAAATATTTACTTTGAGAAAATTAAAGGAAATATCCATCCTTCAGTTCAAACAAGGGCTCTGAGAGTTTACTACCTGAGTACAAAATTTGAAATTTTTACTCCGCCATACATTTTGAGAGGAATTTTCCACTCACTCGCCATACATTCCGAGCTGAATTTTCCACCTGACACCCTAGCGCAAAACCTATTTTGGGTCACTGCATGGAACCGTTCCAACGGGCCAGCTGGAACACGAAAGACGCTCTCCCGCCGTGGAGATTGAACTCACTTCAACCAATGCTGTCCCAATCTGAATCTGAAGGCAGACAATGAAGCCATTAGACCATCTGACCCCAAAAGATGCAGAAAGAGCTTACCCAGTAGAAGATGCAAAACCGTGACATAATTTCTTAGATGATTGGTACCAGTTTCGCATTCGAGGCTGTTGCAAGATCAGGACCAAAGCTTGTGAAATGGAAGTGAAGTGGAGGGAATGGGCTCATGGTAGCGTTCAAACTTTTGAAACTACGATGGAAAATGGTCGAGCACCTAGACTTACCAATGGATACGTTTCACTTGTGACATCATCGAAGAATCGTAAAATTAGGATGAAAAGCGTTTGACACCGACTTTGTGTTTAGTCTTATGTTGAAAGGTGGAATGCTGACAAGGTTAAGGGATAATATATGCCGAAACCCATATTATACCTACGTTAAATGCGCCTGGAGGTTGATGAGTCCAATGAGGCATAACTGGCCAGCTCTCTCCTTTTGTTAGGATCCTGCCATGGTGATTCGTGGTATAACTGACAATTTGGCAGATCTGACCAATGAACCGGTTGCAAAAAAGATTGAACTCGCTATCCACGTGCCGGGAAGTTCAACAACCACTGAATCTGCCAGTGACTGGTGTAGATAAGAGACTGGGCACGATTTGGGCAGAACAAGCTTATTAGTCGTGGGCTGTGTTGTCGCCAGGGGAAGTCTGTAACCATGTCACTATCTGTTCGACCTTTCCCATGTCTGGCTAAATGGATCCTGACAGCTGGATTGTACCGCCATGAAATGGCCTTGGACAAGCTTCTGGGTACGCCTGTGGCTGGAAGCCCATGCCCAGAGAGCCGACTGATTAATCCAGACGATGCAGTCGCTACTGTCGGCTGAAGTCCTTCACTTCCGCTGCGACCGCCGACATCGCTAGCATGGCAGTGGGAGCGGGTGGGGCTCGACACGCCTTCCTACCCTTTCCAGTGGACTCGAAACATACCCTTCCCGGTGGACTCGAAATATGCAGCCCTCAGGCTTGCAGTGGCGGAACTGGAGGCACACCTCTACCCGCATCACCGACTGAAGTCACCGATGGTGTCAAAGAAGTCCGGGGACTTGCCAAGGCCGGTGCCATTGTGGGCTTCTGGCGCCTTTCGGTAAGGTGACGAGGCGAACACCATACCCGCTAATATTCATGATGACTCAAAGTCCCCCTTATTTTCAGTGGGTTAGAAAATGTCCAATCTGCTTTAGAGAGGGGAATCGTGGTATGGCGTTTGCACCACTGAATGCGGACTGGTCATGCACCCGGTATTTCAGAAGGCTGCTCAGCGACGGTGCCCAGCCAGCCAGCACCAGAGAGAGGCTGGAGCTTGGAGCTGGCTCCGCCGCGGGGCGTGCTCGCGCCGCCCGAATTCGAAGCCATTCAGCCGGCGGGCGTGTTCATGGACCGCTGTGTTTCGGCGGTAATGGCTGCTGAGAAGCCTGGACGCGTGTCCTTCACCTTGGATATTGGCAAACGTGCTGTTCGCCTTGAGAGAGATTGTCCGGAATGTGGCTCATCGTCGATGGATGCTGTGTAGTACCGGTCTGCGGCGGAAGAAGCTGGTCAGTTGTGGCATCTGGAGATGTGACAGTCTCTAGGTGTGGCGGCAGTCGCAGATCCAGCGCCGGGGGGATGCTCGCAGGACTAGCCGGCCTCCGATAGTGGAACAGTGTTCTGCGTAGTTTCGTGAAATAACTGTTTATGGTACTCTGGACGTTACGCGCCTTCCACACGTTGATTTGACAGCACTTTCATGGAACACTGTGTTATTTTCATCATTTTTCATTGCTGTTTCTTAAAATGGTTGATGAACATCTCATAAAACTCGAAACCATAAGTATGTATTGTTTTTGATGGGGCTTGGGGGCTACACGCGTATACCTATGTCAGTGCACGCACTGACTTTCTCAATGGAAAGATCGTTCACACAAAACTCTGCTGAGTTAAGACACTGTTTCTCTGTTTTAGTTTGAACCGCTAGTGACTGTGTTCTAATTTACATCATCTTCAACTGAGCCAAGCGTTGCGTAACAAAGAAAAGAAGAGAAATATGACAGCTAGCGGGTCAGACGTTTTGCACGCTGCTGATCCTTATTGACTTTTTGCATTTTTTGTTTGCATAAGCATCGTTACCAGTATAAAAGTGACGGGGCCATTTAGTATTCGACATGCTGTTGACAAAAATTCCCCTGTCAAATCTAAATCTCATCGGATTTGGGCTCATTATTGCCGTCCCCTCTGATTGGTTACAGAATCTTCTGATTTCTTCCAATTTGACTGAAATCGGGGTTTGTCTGAGCTCAGAATGTTCATATTTCAAATATTCACCAATAAAAGTATATGGAAAGGCATGCTATCGTTTCAGATTCCAAAAGATGTTCCAACGAAGCTGGGCAACCACCACCAGTGGCGGATCCAGGATTTCATTGGGGGGAGGTAGGGTAGGGGTTCAAGCCTCTCCCGCCATTGGCTCGGATCAGCCTCCGACTATCCATTGATCATAGGCATTCCTGACATTTGGGGGGGGTGGTGGGTTGAGCCTTCCTACCAAGCCCCCCTCCCTGTATCCGCCATTGACCACCATCATGAGTTGGAGTATCGTGCGCGTTAAATCTCAGCGCAGAGAACGTTCTGGTCCGCGGGACCAGTGTCTGGATAACATCATTTCCACATCTGACTGAACACTTAACGCCGTGGTCTGCAACTGTTGCCGGCCCTTGCAATCACATCTGCCCCGCGTCCGACACTTTCACTCGGCGGTGAGGGTGGCCAGAGGCGTCCGTTTGCTGTAATCGGACAGTGACGGGCGTGCTAGCGTGGGAACGCCTCATCCCCTGCCCTGCACTGGCAGCTGCTGGTTCTCCCAGCAGGCCCCAGCGAGGTCCAGAACCGGCCCGCAGCGGTAGTCATTGTCTCCGGCATGTCCATGCAACATACCAGCAGTCGCTTCCACGTGATGACAGTCGCCCGCTCCGACCCGGCCGAAGGGGAGCACAGATATGGCTGTCAGAAGTCAATCATGAGAATGGACAGGTTTCCTTGGAAGGTCTGCAATCCCTGCAATCCTGGTAACCTTGACTGACGCTCGGCCAATGAATGCGCTGAATGCGACTTTAACTGGAACTATTCCGAGCATCCGAATCGCGGCACGATTTCATTCATTTATGGTGTATCAAAGGATGAAGTCCTGACATGCACATGCAGCTGCACTTACCGGTGTATCATGTACCACGAAAGCCAGACCGCCCCTTCTTGGAGCCCAGTCTAGCGGTCGCGGACCACGAGCCCATCCTTCACCGGTAATGACGCTGACGTAGACCCTCATGAAGAGGTGGAGGTATGCCGCGCTGCTCCCTCTCCCACAACAATGGACGCCGAACAATGGCCGTTCGACTGGAATATGCGAGGTGCCGTCAAATCGGCGGCAGAGATGCGCGGCCACCGGCGCAGGGCCAGCGGCTGCCGCCTGGAATCGGCCCGCTGCATAATCCCATCCCAGAAATGCCCGGATCTCCTTGGAAGTATGCCGATCGGCTTCTGACTGTTGTGATTGGCTCACGCAACGTGTCGCTATTGCATGAGGCACAGGATTTCTATAGTATATTTCATTTCTCTCTAAGTTTGTGATATCAGTGCGAGGGGTTTTATGAAAGACGAGTGCACGGTGTCACGGAATAAAGTTTTTACAGCTCTGTTTATTTGTAAAGCCTAAAAAACCAACCGCTTCCGTGTGAAAACACATGAGAACTGTCTCTAACAATGTGGGATGGCGTATTTACCATCAAGCGGGACCGAAGAACGAGGTAGGTATCGCTGGGGTGGGAAGGAGTTACAGACGTCGGTTCAAGCTACTTATTGCGCTCAATGAAGCGTGAAATTGGGCTTTCTGGTCTTAGTTTTGTGTGTGTGTTTTTATTTTGCAGGCTCGCAATTAATTTATCTTTATTCAACGTCATATGTGCAGACACTGATAGCGCACCTGTGAATCTTTAAGGGTTTTTCTTCGTCGTGGTGTCGATTACCAGATTAGGCTCAGCAGCGGCCCTTACCGGTAAACAAGGTAATCAACTGTCCTGGGAGTCCCGGAAGAACTATATGTGAGCCACGTTATGTAAAGTGGAATTCACTTGGTTTTCTGATTACCCTGCTCACTCGATCTTCAATTGGTTCTTCTCTACCATTACGCACTTAAATATGCCGGCATCTTCTTAACGGGTGAAACCAGCTTTCTGATTGGAGGGTCACAGGGTCAGGGGGGGGGGGGCGCCACCATTGGTTGGCAAAACCTATCAGATGGGAGCCAAATCCTATCGTGGTGGTGCTGATCCTCACATCCGGGGGAGGGGTAAAAACGACGGGAAAGCGACATCTCAGGGGGTGTCATCGACCTTTCAAGGTGCGTTGAGGGCCGACCTGGGGGGGGGGCAAGTGCCCCTTACACCCCTGATCCGCCTATGCTTCTAAGTGCGGTTGATTCCTAGTGCGCGTTTAATTACGCCACAAAAGTCGGTACTGGGGACGCAGTGGTAGCCCGTTTGAGTTCCACGCTGCTGACCCGTGTTCGAATCCCAGGCGAAAATACAAAATAAGAAGTTCCTGGTCCCCAACATACTCCTTTAGCAGGATGGGAGCTTGCGACGCCATATTACCCCAGCAGTTGGTACGTCGTAAAGCCTCAATGGCAGAAATCACCAAAGCAGTCTCCCATATTAAAATAGCATTGACGAGGGTTGGAACATTTGAAGGTATATCAGTCTGCTGTTTGCCTCTGCAGCAAGAAATGTAGCCAGCGAAGGAGTACAATTAGACCATGACAGGTGTTTTGGCCGGATGAATAATAATCCTCCTCCAGGGCTGTAGCTTTTTTGCCTTGTTGTGGCTCCTTTTACGAGTTTCTGCGTACGCTGCCGACTCACTCGAGCGCTTCTGAAGATGTCAGGCATCGCCTGTTCAAGAGTGCCCAGTGTTTGGCCAAGAGCGTAACTGCGCAACTCGTAAGATCGCCTACGCTATCTGAATACGTGCACGCACAGATAAAACGATGTTTCCGCAGCACGCACTTCGGTCATCAAAATGTCAACTGTGCTGAGGAGGGAAGCGCTTTATCAGGAGACAGACAGGGTGTTTTGCACGCGTCACTTTGACCCCTGTGACCCCTGCCTCTGGGCCGCACCATTCCGAGCCTTCCAGTGTTTGCTTCCAGTCTGGTTCAAAACCTGTTTGAAATGTCTATCCGATATTTGGTGTATCGTGTTCTGCATTGATGTGGAAGTACGAACTCAGAGACCTACCCCTCCCGGATGTGTACATTTGCTGCGTTCTCAGACCTAGCTGTTGCGTCAATAGGTACGTGTTGTAAATGATTTGATGTCAACAGCTTGCCTCCGCGGAAATTTTCACTCGAATTAAGTTCTTCCACATTGAGTTATCGGGATTGAATTCACACTAAATGGCATGGTTAAGTCAATACCCGGTTGTTACTACACGGGTAATGACTTTGGACGTTGTTGCCTGGGCCGTCAGCCCGAGGAAAATCCAGTAATACCGTGCCAGCCAATGCTCCTGTGATTACGCTAGTAAGCTCGATAGTTATTCGACGAACATAGATGTAATCTATGTATATAAGACATCCTCTTTCAATCGAGTTATTGGGGGGATTTCAGTGCTTTTGCGGCACCTTTAATTTCGTTACCATCGAGGACTTTGGAAATGTTTTAGCGTCTACATAATATCATAGCTTTATCTCGGTAACGGTGAAATCTTAGTAAAACATATAAAGTTATCAATTAAAAACTTAACTGATATTTTTAGATAAAGATTAACCCCTTTTAAACTTCAGTCCCCACCCCCATTTCAATATCAATTAATCTACTTATTTTCCTGTAAGTTTTTTTATCGTATTTCATGTAAATGGAAAGTAACTAAGGCATTCATTTATCGCGGCAGAACTTATTGTCTGATTCATCGCGTTTATGTTAGAGAATAACGATGAGCCATCAAAAGGTGTAAGCTAGCTTTCCCTTGCCATCTTCATATTGAAGTGTCCGCTCGGATATCACCCGTAAGGGTGTTTTTCTATATATATATATATATATAAAGTATATATATATATATATATATAAAATATATATATATATATATATATATATATATATATATCTTACATATATCGTCCGACAACTGCTAACTAACAACTACCCAGCAGCAGAAATCGACCGAGAAATAAAAACTCTCCTGAATAACTTTATGAACCCGACCAAAATGCAGCACAAAGACCAAGGACAAACCCATGTCCTCTATTACAAAAACCAAATGACATCTTCGTATGAAATTGATGAGCAGGTCCTCAAAAACATTATCCGCAGGAATTTCATCCCCAAGGACAATGACCGTCTCAACCTGCGTATCTATTACAAAACGAAAACAACATCCAGCCTCATCTTAAAAAATAACTCGACCCCAAGCCCAAAACTCAAGTGCACCTATATAGTTTACGAATTTACCTGCCGTCATGAAGACTGCAAGCCTCAAAACCCACGAGTAGCCTATATTGGTCACACAACAACTTCCCTATCAAGACGCCTCACTTGTCACCTCCAGAATGGCGGCCCTCAACAACACATGGCCACAGAACATAACACCAACATCAGACGCCAGGATTTGGTGGAGAACACACGGATGCTCGCCCACGAAAGCAACCCGCGACGTCTAAAGATAATGGAGGCAGTCCTGATCCAAATCCGTCGACCTGCGCTCAACAACCAGCGGGAGCACCTAGGGATCTTGACGTTAAGCGATGGGTCTCCATAACTTGAATCGGCAAAAATAAGTGATTTGAGCAAATGTCTTATTTGCGTGTTTTTTATAGTGTTCTTATATATGTGGTGTCTTCAAAAAGGAAGGAGATCTTGGAATTTTAGCATGCATATTGATACTCAATTTGTTAAAAGAAATGATAACACTTTGCACAAATATTAGATACTTTTCGAACGTATGTAGATAGAACGAATCGCTACAATTATATTTTCCAGTAAAACATGTAGGACTTGATAATGTCTCATGAATAGACGAAACCGGTAGTCAAACTGTATGACTTTATTGGGGAATATTATATCAGAGCTTGACAATGAGAGTAAGAATGTGGTAAGATCTTTAGAAAAAATACAAAAAAGCTGGTAAACTCCCAGAACGGGGTCATTTTCAACCAAACTTGCATCAACAATAAACTGCTACCCAAGTATACCAATTTATATATATATATATATATATATATATATATATATATATATATATATAGTGGGAAGAAGCTCCATATTGTGATAATATTACCTCTGAAGGGTTATGATTTTCCCTCCCCGCTGGGGAGGAGAAATGCAGCAATACGAAGAATTGAGTTTATTAGTCTTTTTCACCGGAATATGACCAAATTCATGATGTTCAATAAAACATGCACTGAAAACCACGTCAGTTTTCAATCTCATCAGCGTACGACATCCCCTTATGTTCTATCTTACAGCCCAGGTGATGCTGTAGGATTAAACAATAATAGAGTAAAAATGAACTGCCAGATCCCTTACCTGAGCCCCAAGTGACAGCAGTTACTATTCCGGCCCCGTTGGTCCGGGCTCTCGGCCCGATGATTCATAACCCGTCATCGATCGGTCGGCGGTAGCTGGTGACAGTGGTTCTGACGGTGTTCTGACGCCACTGTGTGGCACCTGACGGCTGTCACCCAGTCTGACAGCCGTCAGCTGACTCCCGGCTCCGTGCCGCCACGGTGCGGATGGACCAAGCGGTCAGATTATTGAATGATATTTCAACAGAAGAAGCCGCCACGCGTAGATGGGAAAGATGACACAGTTGTGTTTCCCCAAACAGGGATTACAACTTTCCTAGTACCTACCACGGTCCTCTATCATTCTGTTGATAATTTGGATGGTAGTGATAGCGACGATATGCCTGTTCTCGAGCAGCTCTCAGCACTTCAAAGTAGAAGGCAGCTCCTCGGTGCAGGGGCCACTGGAAGCCTTGCAGATAATCCATACTGTGCTGTATGAGACCTGAAGCTGCTCCTCTGCTCACTTGCCCCTGGATCTGCCTGTTAACCCCGCGGGGTCTCCAGCCGAACGCGCGGGGCTGGGGGTGTAAATTTACCCCCCTGTTATCTCCCGAACTAATGGTCCGATTTGGAAAATTCAAACGCCAATGGAATGATCTCATCACGAACAACTAAAAACATGTACAATTTAAAGTTTGAGGTCAAGGTCAAGGTCAAACGAGGTCAGCTGTCAAAAGCGTGGTTTTGAGGTTGCAATGCTACGGAGGTCAGGCAATGGAAGCTATGAGCTTCATACTCATGGAAAGCCTTCACGAATGCAGCAAGGTGCTTGAGACCGTTAGGCTGGTGGCAGACCGGGTCAGGTCAAGATAGGTCACTAAAGGTCACCATATTTTTGTATCCAAATGTGGTCATGCGATATATGTTTTGAGCCATTTGCATGCAGAATTCAGCTATGATGTTCAGAGAATCATATCGAAATACCGGTCTCAACTCACAGCCGGGGTCAAGGTAGGTCATCAGAGGTCAACTTTTAAGTTCATACTTTTGCCAAATACACATGATTTGGACCTGTTTTGTCTCAGGAACACTATAAAAGTAGTAAAGCGTGTACAAGGTCATCCTGGGCATCCGGGTCACTATGATTCACTAAATAAAGACAGTATTGATCAGCCCTAAAAATCAGAGCGTGAGTCGCTGAGCTGCAGCCTCCAGGCTAAAGTTATAAAGCTAGAGACTCAAAATTTGTCATGCATATGCACTGTATGGTGTTTACCAAATAAATTCCGGTTTTGAAAAATCTGAAAATTTTAGAAATTTGTAACTTTTCCAAAAAAATATTTTTAAAAATATTTTTCCAAAACCAAAATTTGAAAATCCGAGATAGCCATTTGAAGACCACAATAATGCCTATCGTTTGATGCAAAAAATTGAAATCGGTCAGAACGTAGCTTCAGCAGCCTTTAAACATGCGCGATTTTGGTACAAAAGCCTGTAGTGACGTCACATTTTGCTTATTTCTCAAAAAGTTTCAACCTATTTTATTTTTATTTGGCAAAATGTAAAATTTATTAAAAAGGTACTGAAAATTTCGCTACGCGCCGTCGTTTTAGTTATCGCAAAATTCGCGAGGGGGTAAATTACCCCCAGCCCCGCGCGGTTAATGCACATGATAAAATACTGAATAATGGGGTCCTCGGTAAGCGTGCTAACAATCGTGACCGTAAGAAGCTTAGGTTCGTTTGAATAGCCATGTCTCTTTAAGAATATTTGAATAACTTGTTGAACTGAATACGTGTAATGATTGGCTAAGGAAGCAGTTTGCCTCATGGACGCTTCTGTAGAACCGTCAAGCCTACTTAGTTTCGTCAAGCTACGTAGCTTTGTCAAGCCTACGCAGTTTCGTCAAGCCTAAGGAGCGTGGTCAAGCCTCAAGTAGCTTGGTCAAGCCTACTTAGTTTCGTCAAGCTTACCTAGTTTCATCAAGCCGAGGTAGCTTTGAGTCGCATTACTCGGCTGTATTACCAGCAGTATGCTTTAGTAAGAAACTTACGCTTCTGCGCACCTCCCTCCGACACAATTGCAAAATGGGCTTAAGCTCCGTCTCATGAAACGGGTGTTGGTAATTTCAGTTTGATTTCCAGCATAGAACACTCCCATACCGTGCTGATATCGCCTAAGAATGTACCGAGTAGCGTTCCTGGCAGCGGCGGGCATTCAGCGCGCCCGGCGGGTCGCCGCAGCCCGGGAATTCCGAACACGAGAGCCTTGCGTGCTGCCTGTCCAATTTAGCCCGTGGGTGGACAAGACGGGACAGGCTATGAAACCACCTCCGGGCGGCTCACAAACACCGCCGGTGTCTGCCTTTCCAGGCTGTTGAATCCTGGGCCTGACGTCAGCGGCTCGGAAAGTGACCGCTCCGAGTTACTTAAGGCTGAATTAAAAATGGATATAGTTAATGTTACATTCTTGGCGTTATCAGGCTGCTATCTGCATTCAAAGCTGTACGGGTACCTGGCCGCCCCAGCTTAGTTGACTTTTATTCCTACACATTTCAACAGGTATGTATCTCTTTCCAGTGGACGGTGTTTTCTGATAACAAGGGGAAATACTGACAACTTTTTCCCTGATTACTTTTGACCACGCGCATACCGTGCATTAGATGTATTTGGCAAATGAAAATACTTTCTATACGACTGCATTTATTCTGTATTGGCCACAAGGTAATGCCACACACGCCTTCCATAACATAAACAATAGCGCGGAAGGGCCCGACGCTGGAGTAAGTAACGTAATCGCTTCCGTTAGTACCCCATGGGTACTATGAAGGTCACGTCGCTCACGATAGCCGCTTCTTCCTGTGTCTGACGACAATTTATGATCCATGGCCCTTTGGCTAGTGTGCCATCTCGTGTAGTTCCCAGGCGGCTCACTGCCGCTGTTGCTGTGGGAAAGCTTGCACCCGTCGACGTTCGGCCGTGACATTGTCGACCTGCGGATTGTACGGAGGTGCGAAGTGCGAAAATGGCGCCGTCATCGTCTCTGGACCGGTGCGTTCCTCTCGGTTTCAGGTGCTGTCCAGACGTGAAGGTGACTCGCCTGCTGTGACTTTCGCGGTTTTCTGCTAGTCAAACATATCAATAAGCAAACCACCTTCTGCTCCTAACAGCACTGGGCTGCTTGGGGTAAAATATCAATTCGACGCATTTGCTTACACTGTTTGATCTGTTATGTATGCCAATATATCAGTAATAAATGTGACTCACCGAAAAATGGATCGAAATGCCGCATAATATTGAAAATATCGCCCTGGGTCTGATATAGTACGAGACATGTTTTTCGATGCTCTTGGTGTTTTTTTGTCGGTCCCGTAATGTGGGGAACAGCGATATCACCCTTACTTACTGTCTTACTGTCAGCTTATGTTCTCATCGAACATCACTATGTGACACGCTAATCCGGGAAACTTTGTTTCGTCTTGCTCTAAGGATTTGCATGTAAGCTGCGGTCTATTTTCTGACACCAAAATTGGCATCCTTTCGTCTGCTATCACAGTGCATTCGTGGCACTACCGCATGTATGCTGTTTTCATTTAAAAGGTCGCTTTTTATCCTGAAAACAAGCAATACATTGCGGTGCACCAACTTCTGCGCGATTGAGCAGTACTTGCGCTGAACGTCAGCTGCGCGCCTACGGGTCGCTGCAAAATCCGCTCCGCGCCAACCTACCACACTGGTCCCTCCAAAAGCCGCTCCTCGCCAACCTACGCGCCTGCGGGTCCCTCCAAAAGGTTCTCCGCGCCAACCTACGCGCCTACGTGTCCCCCAAAAGTCACTCCGCGTCAACCTACGCGGCTACGTGTCCTTCCAAAAGCCGATCCGTGCCAACATTCGCGCAGACGGGTCCCTCCAAAAGCCGCTCCTCGCCGAACATACGCGCCTACAGGTCCCTCAAAAAGTCGCTCTGCGTCAAACTATACGCGCCTACAGCTCCCTCCAAAAGCCGCTCTACGTCAAACTATACGCGCCTACGGGTCCCTCCGCCAACCTACGCGCCGATGGAGTTGCTTGTGGTGCGTTGCGTGGCTGGAGCCCCCGGTCGGAGATTTTGAGAATTTTTTGTTTTTGTTTCGATGAATCATTTCGCAGTGGAGCCATGTAAAACCAGCAAATATGTTTTCATCTTTCCATTGAGATGTTCCGTGTTATACCTAGCTGGATGCCGGCCCCAACGCTCACCGCGGTGGAAATATCCGATTCCGAATCATCAGTCATCTCAAGGTCATGTCGTCATTGGTGGGTCGTCGCGCATGCGTAATGAGGACATGGAACTGGCTGTTGCCATCGCGGTATAAAACGCTGGTGGAGGTCGCTGAAGGTGAACAGGGGTCGAATAACACCAGCGGAGTTGGACGAGGCCGATCACGGCAAAACCTGCGCCGCTGTTTATGTACTTTAGCCGTGACGTAGGACCCGTGATGGAGGAACATTTGGAGATAGCTGGTCTCTTTTTCGTCTCATTCGACGCTGCAAAACGCAAGGGATCACTAACGCCATAAAACACTGAATCTCACCTGTTGGACGCGACGGCTTCTGCGGAGATTGTTATGCCTTAAGTTGATGTGCACAACTCTCCACCGTTTGCACGAGCGTCCCGTCATTGGGAAACAGGCGGACAATCGCAAAATGCCATGGTTCCAATTGGTTCAGTGTCAGAGCTGTCAAACAGTGCATGCTTTGTTTGAACGACAGGGATGACCACTGACAGAGTTTGACCGGCAGCTGTTCCACTTCCGTGTGTCTCAAGCCCTCGTTAACTAAAGGGATTGCTACTATAGCCTGTTTGGAGACACCCCAAGCTGTTGGCTAACCTGCTGCATAGTCAGGTTTCGATCGGGGGCACCTTCCGGGGGGCCATCCGACCGGGGGGCGCCATCCGGACCGGGGGCCCACTTATGACCGGCAAAACTATAGGTGGGCGCCAAATCCTTCGGTGGGCGCCGACTCGCATCCTGGGTGGGAAGCGACATTTCGGGGCGCCATCGACCTTTCAGGGGGCCCGAGGGTCGATGGGGGCAGTGCCCCCCCCTGGATCCGCCTATGCCTGCTGCAACCCGCGATGTCCTTCTCCCAAGGCCTCTCATAATAAACGTAGTGATTGTGGCCTTCATGGTTGACTGATTTTGCAAACTATACCGGTTCGTCTGCGGCGTCTGTGACTGGGCTTAGAGGTGTTTGAGTCACACGTCTGGAGGTTCTAAATACGTGGAAGTTTGCGAGTTTCGTGAAAAGGCAAATCTTGTGAGGTTCGAATCGGATTAGACAATCGAATTTCAAGCTTCACGGAAAACCAATAACGGGAGAGCAGGCCTATCTTAGGTGGTGGTTCGGTGCTCGCTCGCGTTGATATTTGCATGTTGAAAGGCCACATATTTTCAAAGGATGACTTGATTTGTGTGCTCGGTTTACTACACAAATATCCTTGTCAGGCGTTCAAATATTTATAAGAAGTCATATGCACCCTGTTTCCACCAATAATACGCGTAGTATTGTGCCTCGCCAGTTCGTGCTAGCCTGCTGTAATCGCGGCTTCAGTTTTGAACGGCAATCCAGTAAAGTACCAAACACGTGATGATTGAGCGCTGATTGGTCACGCGAGGTATGCAACAGTAGTCACTGCTTTTATTGAGTGATATCTCACCGGAGTAGTCCACAATCAACCGCTCTCCACAGCACCTACTGTGACGCTTAGGCGGATCCAGGATTACCGATCGGGGGCACCTTCCCGGGGGGGCGCCATCCGGACCGGGGGGCGCCACTTATGACCGGCAAAACCTATCAGGTGGGCGCCAAATCCTATCGGTGGGCGCCGACTTTCGCATTCTGGGGGGTGGGAAGCGACATTTCGGGGGGGCGCCATCGACCTTTCAGGGGGTGCCGAGGGTCGATCGGGGGGGCACGTGCCCCCCTTGCCCCCTGGATCCGCCTATGCTGTGACGAGTTGTTTATTCCAGCACTCAACTCAAGATGGGTCGAATTTGACAGAAATGCTCCGATTGAAGTATCTTTAAAAGTTACGTTGAAGATAAGAGTCTAATGCTAGGTATCAAAGTTTTTCTCTCAACAACACTGTGCAGCTGAACTGGAGAATGTGAAAACGAGGCCAGCTGAAGGAGAATGGAATAGCTGCCAGCGACAGACGTTGGCGCGGCAGTCATTCCCAGGCGACGGCCCCCTGTCGGCCGGCGCGCGTTTTTGCCTCCCTCTTCATCGTCCGTTCGGGCTGGCTGTGACGAGTGATGCCGTCTGCTGTTCCGTGTGACGGGTGCGTGTTTTGTCACTCGTGTGGTGGGTGCAGAGGCGCACCCAGGACTGCTATTCGGGGTGGGCTACTGTGTTGCAACACATACCGTCAGGTTTTGAACCAATGGCGTTGAAACCGGACTGTTGTCTGTGTATATATGGTATGGCTAACAAGCGTGAACCCGGTGCAGCGCTTGGCTCACTATTAATGATTGAATGTCTCCCCCAGTTGAGCGGTGCCTGGATGTGCCTCTGATTGTCGTCACGGCAGAGTTGACCAGCACGGTTCGTGTGACGCGAATGCACGCTGATACTTCGTCACCAGCCTGACTGTACCATAGCGCAGCTTGCTGTAAAAACTATCGGGCCGGCCCGCTGGCATTGACAGCTTTGCCAGTTTACCTTTCAGGCATTCTAGCGGCCGTTCAAGATTTTTTAAAGTTTTTCCCCAAATTATATAACCTGGTTAAGGTGGCATTGGTTGCCAGGGAGGTTCAGATGGAGGATGATAACATTAACTCCCAGCCTGAGAATATGACAAAACCCATATCAACAAAGAATTGAGATCAAATTACAATTGCATTTTATACTAATGTGTGTTTGTGTTGCCATGTTTTCTGTTGTGTCTTCCACTCTTAGAGGCTGTTCACATATAGCGTCAACCAAATTTGAGGATTTTCGGACCCCCTCTACCTTTGTCAGAAATGGTCAGAAAATGGCTTCGTCAATAATCTTCATCAATAATCAAATAGCTTCGCCATCCCTTCGTCAATAATCTTCAGAAATTGTTAGACCCCCCTCTCGACAGCAACGGCGGTTAACATGAGCAACCACGCAGAGACGCCGCAGAACTGCAATGCTCGCGCGTTACGGGCAACTGGTAGCTGTGGACACCGGGTGTGACTACGGAATATTGTAGTACCCGCTCTTCAACTACCCTGGGCCTGCGCAGCTCTCGCTCAATAAAACAATTCCATGACAGCCGATGATTTGTCCCCCTTCTGTCAGAAATCATCAGAAAAAGCCAGACTCCCCTCCCCTTCGTCAGAAAAAGCCAGAAAATGCCAGAAAACAACAGAAAATGCTGGATAGTCTTCCCTCTGGTCGCCGACGTCATATATGTGAACAGCCCCTTCCACCTTATGTAGAAGAGAAAATTGACCAGCCATAGCAATGTGAATCTCATGTCATAGCTCGCTGAACTCAGTCATAATAGTGGGCTTAAGCTCTTTTCAACTCTGATGTATTCCTGTCGGATGTGTTTTCATCTGCGTTTAAATGTATTGTTTTTCTTGAGCTGAAAGTGGGTGCCCAGCGATACTCAAAAGTGGGTGTCCCATATTTTTTACTCATTCAGCTGAATACAAGAAAGGAAAGCAGGTAACGCCATATTTTAAACAGCTTGAAATATCAAACTATTTATGGAACTTCTCTTTGACTCTTATATACTCATTGCAGTGTCCATGAGTAACTTTTGGTCAACCTAGTGTAATTGCTAGAGTTCCGAGCGACTAGATATCTATCGTTTGACCATGCCAACATCACGCAGCCTGCCTGCAAAACCATTATCGTGCTTAAAATACCGACAAAGCGTGGGTGTGGGAACGGGAAAACACACTACGGGTCGTTGACTGGCGTGGGCCCTCGCAAAACAGCAAAAGTAACTTCTTGGGCTGACGATTGAATACGTAGCCTTTGATAATGAACAAACATGTCGCTTATTTCTTCCAATTCTTTCATCAAATCAAAATGAGCACGAGAAACTATTGACTTCTGGCACCTTCAGTGCGTTTTATGGGCCCGCGTAAGCCTGAAGATCTCTGCTCGATCCAGGGAGTCCTGGATGGGAAACGCTGGCACGGCAATACAAGCCCCGTGCAGTCTACGGGCGACCAAAAATCTAGGGGGTTCAAACCCCCCCCCACCCCCTCCCGGATCTCAACTCATGGACACGCCTATTCTTTAACACCTGGGCCGAGGTATTAGATACTGACCTAGGGAGACCTTTTTCAACATAGTTTACACCCCAACATAAATTTTATGACGTGGCACCCAATGCTGTATGTGTATTTGCCATATATATGACTAATTGGACCGCTGCGGGGATAAATTGGTGTGATAATGCCGGACACTATATAGCCTATAGTAGCAGATGTACCCTTAAACCCCAACACACAGGAGAGTCTGTGGCTGATCTGACGGAATTGGGACTGAACTGAGAAGGCTGCGACTGAAGTGAGGAGCCTATGACTGAACTGAGGAGCTTATGACTGACCTGAGGAGTCTATAACTGACCTGAGATAATTGGGTCTAAGCTGAGGAGTGTATGACTGACCTGGGGAGCCTGTGACTGACGTTGGGGAATAGGGACTGCTCTGAGGTAATTGGGACTGACCTGAGGAGTACGCTACTTTGCCCTACTACCCGGACCTCTCGGCTGAGGAAGATGAGCTGTGTTGGGACCTCATGAAAGCTGGAAGAACCGGTTCATATGGCATCGTCCGTTGGCGATGCAAGGCCGGTATCAAGTATGCATCTGCCAGAATGGATGCCAAATACGGCCGGGATGGGGATGTCTGTCGCATTTCGTACAGCGGCGGCCATCGTTGGCCACGGCGCTGAGTTGTTCTGCATGCTACGAGCTGTGTCCAGCTAGGCTGTGTGGATCGTGCCGCGTTGGTTACGGACTCCGGAAACCTTCGTAGACTAGGATTTTTTATTCAAGACAATGTTCCGGGAAATTTTCGTCCGCCGGATGATTGAAGTAAAAGAGTCAAGCCATGCGTTGTTGTTGTTTATCGTTGGCTTATGTCTGTAGTTTGTATTGGTTTGTTTTTTCTACTCTCCGTTTGAGTGGGATTAAGTGGGTTCTCAGATTTAAGCTTCTACTTGACGAGACATTGCAACTATTTCTGCATAGTGAAGACCCATATAACAAACGTTTAGACCGTACATTATCGTTGTGGATGAAACTTTGGGCTCCTTTTGGCGTGAAGGAGTCAATTTTACCTGCTTTGTGATATATTTTTCTTCATTTTATGGAAAAGTGTTGCCGATTGACCCATTCTTCCTTTACATTTTTTAACCGTCAGACGCTGAATACATTTAATACATTGATACTCGGAATTGTATATTGAATTGTGATTGTATAACATGAATTCACTTTGAACATAAGTAAGTCAGCATGTTGGTGTGTCGTTTTAGTTTCTCATCCAAGGTATCCGGAAAGATGCTTACCGATCGAGTTGAATCATTATTAGCGAAGGCATGCGGAGAGATACTTGAGGCGTATCAAATCAAATCAGGCTAAATCTATTTGCGACCTAATTCGATCATCTCGCTTTCGTTATCGCCGTGCGTTGAATAAAGTCACTCATCCTTGAACGATTGGAGCAATGCCCGGGAAGGCTGGGCACGGTGGCGCCATGTAAGTGGATGCGTCCCTGCTGTCAGAACAGAGTATCTACCAGCGTAGTCAGGCATATTTGTCACACAGACATTATTCAACGGATATATTCTTTCAACATTCTAATGAGCTTGTCTTTACTGCTCTCTTGTCTTCGTGAATGTGAGGACCTTCAACATGTGAATGAACGTGGCCTGCCGTGAGCACGAGCCTGAGGCCTCCCCTGGTCTAGCAGACACTGGCATACTTCTGACAGGTCATCTTGCTGGGGCGCAGTGCCGCGCCACATTGCTCATTTTGCGAGGTCGCATGCGGCTTTTGATTGCTGAATCGTATGAATACATTACCCACATGTTTTCATTCAAGATATGACTAGCGGTGACCAGGCATCGGGCAGTTATTGACGTCAGAAACCTCTGGCATCGCTGTGTGCGCTCCAAAGTCAGCTGTCAGGTTGTGTACCATCTGGGGCCCCGTTCCAGTCCCTGTCTCGCCGCCCGGCGCGGTTTGGTGGTTTCTGGATCGCGTTTCCGGTGTAGGTTACCCTGTTCGGATTGGAACACAGAGAGCTTTACGGTAGACGGAGAAATGGAGCAATGTATACAAACCATGCCAGGAAAGAAGCTGAGGCCTTGTCATTGCCCGTGCATAAATTTGACAATGTTCCGTTGTGCAAGTGTAACAACGATTGCAAATGAACATTGTTGCATAGTGTAAGGCTTGAATGAATCATACCAAATCAGGCGACACAATTTTCGCGGATGGATTGTTCCATTATAATCTGTTGCTATCGATACACGCTTTCACGGGCACACAATGATAATTCTGTTCCACTGCTGCCGCGATTCAGCCTTGCATAAATCACTCCAGTCAAGGGTCTTAACCTGGGCCGTGCACAGATTAAGGACACAGGTTTTCAGCCCGCGGACTTTTCAACATTTCTCCGTAATCTTTGCTCGTAAAGAAATAAAAAATGTACATAAAAGGAAAGAAAAGGGCTCCACTGCCTGTTCAGAAATTGTGGCCTCGTATTGTTATAATAATTGATCGACGACTGTCCTTAACATTTTGCGATACTGACGCCGAAAAACTGGGGCTTTCGAAAAAACATATTTGTCACACTCCTCTTTCTTTTTGGGGAACAAAAGGATGATAAAATGTTTGTTTGGTCATAACACTTTACAAACATAAAAATATAGTTTTTACAAATTGTAAAAATTGCGTTCCTCTGTTTCTTGTCAAAAGTAAAAGTTCCTGGAAATATGTGTTTATACTTTAGAAACATGTTCAAATGATTTTCTCATAAACTTGAAGACCAGATAGCATTAAGTGAACTACACCATATTGGAATAAGTATGCAAAGTGACATCAAAATATTTTTCCCTTAAGAAAACTTCTCACTTAAGAAGTTACTCTTCTGTCTCCGCCTTATATGCAAAGGTGAGAACCAAAAATGTTTATAGTGAAGGTAGTGAAACGTATCTTAGATAGGTACTTATGGACTTTTTTAAAGCCGGTTCACGATAAAGTGAAAATAAATTACGTAATAGGCATTACCAAAATTCATTTCACGTTTCATCACCCTTCTGCTTGTTTTTTACAAGCTATGGATCAGCATTTAGCTTCCATATTTTGTTTGTAAATGTACACCTATACCAGCAGCCTGGAAATTAGTTGGCTGATCCCTGTCCGACCTCCACCGGGTACACATCTGGAAAAGTTGGCACGGGCTGCTTTATAGGATCTCATCTCAATTTTCGGGGGAAACGGCACCTTTTCACCCCAAACGAAAAAATGGTGTTTCGAGGAAGCTATGCTACATATGCCATCCACAAACTCGATGGGCTTCACAGTTCGCCCCCTGCCTGTTGTTTGTAGCGCAGGCATGGCGATTATCCGGCCGTGATTTTTTGCTGCCGTTTTTTATTCTTCCTGATGAATTGAAGCGGGAAGCTAACAACTCTCACTGCTTCCTGAAACCCAATTGCGGTGAAAGCGATTCATAATACGAATGGAGACTCAGACCAGCGGTTTCAAGGGCACGCCATACTCGGCTGGCAGATAATAACGGTTGATGAAACCTTGCTTATAGATGCCTGGGTCCATCACAATGTATGAAAACCCTGAACGGAATTTTACGCATAAGGGTTATAGCTGAGATGCGAACAGTGAGAATGGAAAACGGAGGTGCATTCAGCTTTGAATAACTAATGAATTTACATGAAGTGTCGTGTGTATAGTGTTTCGTTAAACACATTTTTAGGCCTTGTCTTCTCTCTGTCTACTCCGTCCAACCGCTAAAGGAATAAGTGTTGGCATGTCCTTTCCTCCAGGGACGGCCACTCCAATTCTTTCAGCTCTGCCGTTACACTGGAAGGCCGATTCGATGGTCTTTTCACACGACGAATCACAGAAACATCCAAACATCAAATACCAGACAGTGATCACCACCCAAACACCACACTGATAGATAGAAGTACTTTTATTGGGCCATGGATTCAGCAGACGTGATTGACAGTGCTGCAGTCTAGCTGCCGTCTGAAGCGCCCATACCTCCCCAGCTCAGCTTAAAACAGTCACTTTAAAAACTATTGAACATGAGTTCGATCCGATCCCAGAAGCTCGGCCGGTCACGTCAGCTGTGGCCGCAGTCGTGCCGTGAGCCGGTCTGAGACCGGTGCGTTACGATGTTGCTGACGCTGCCGCCGTCAGGCTCGCCGTTGACATCCGCTGATTGCGGCTTATTACAACCCGAGACGCCGATTATGTCGACATCGGATTACCACTAACCAGCGGCCATCTCTGCACGCATTCGTACAAATACACCTTGCACCACACCACCCGCAGCACTCAGTGCGGCATAGCGAGAAGCGATGTTGGTTGCGAAAGCTGCATGGCCTTCTGTCCGGCGACCGCTGGGGTAAATCCTCACTGGAGTGGACACCCAGAGGTGCCTCCCGAGCGGTGGCCCAGTTAGTGCAGGAGGTTCGGGTCGAGCCGGCGCCGGGGGCAGGGCTGGAACGGTGGACTTATCGCCGAGTTGGCTCCAGACCCTTTCTTCTCGGACAGACCCGCTGCATTAGGAGACCCCTCGGGCGGAGACCAGCTCTCGGTTAGCAGTGGGCCCAACTCCACCAATGCTGGCGAGGACAAAATGCTGTTGTGTACAGTGGTTAAAGAAAACATGTTCAAACTTGCTTCTGGTTTTTGGTGAATAGGTATCAATTTTGAATAATAATTTAGCAGAATGGCCATGAGATAGTGTCTAATGTACCGTGATGCTGAATAGGATCATTTTCTTTATCCCCAAGGTTGGAAGAACGCTGGCTATGATATTTTGAGCAGGAAACAAACAATTTTCGAAACGTTATGCTCTGTATTCTCGAAACTGTGGCGTATGGAAGAAAATTGAGGTAAAGTTGTCACCGCAAGAAATGTTCAGTATTAAGTATGAAATTTGCACTGTTACATGGAAAAACTAAATTTTTTAAAATTCATTCGAAAAGCACCGGTGGCTACTGAAATATATAAAATGTTTGATCTGTGGGTCCTATAACGGGCTCGATCTTTCACCCGCTAACGGCAGGAATGTGACGGAATCCCTGTGTCGGCTTCCAAATATCAGAGAATTTCTCTTGTTTCCCAGCTACTGTTTACACTGGCCGCGAACAACCAAGAAAGCCGCTTCAGCAAAAGGCCTCGAAAGCCGTGGCACATTTCACGGGATCATTTAAGTGTTTGTAGGCAAACACTACACTGCGGTGTTTTCGCTTTGTTCCCGGGAGTCCGGACGGTGGCGCCTGGCCCGGGGGGGGACGCTGGACCGTGCAATAGGCAGGGAACCGGTCTGCTCGACTGCGCCACTCGGCACGCGCCATTCCCATCCAGCCACAGATCAACCGCAGGGATCTGGGAGCGACCAACCAAACTCCTGGACGGCACGATTGAACCGATACTGCTGCAGCTCGCTATGAGAGCATTGCCTCTGCTTCTCGTTTGAAGATTGCGCCAAGACTATATCGACTATTGAGCCATATACCTTTACCAACCCGCTGTTCCCTTTGAACGGTGTGTGTGTGGGGGGGGGGCAGCTGGCGCTCCCGGCAGCCGCCAGGTGACCACCAGAGCCACGGAAGTGATGACGTCACCCCAGCACGCAACAATGCTGACACGTGCGGGAGCAGTGATGTGGTCAAGGTCTTTTTAGGACGCTGTAGACGCGTACTGCTGCAGTGCTGGGGGTAATATCCCGCGCGCTGTTTGAGGATGCACGGCGATTAGAACCACAACTGAGGCTAATGGGGCGGACGTCCATCGGCGTGTTTCTTTGAACGCAGACTTGGAAACATGAACAGGTTTAAGCAAATGGAGGCGACAGACGGAAGTCCTAACTCACATGCTGGCGCGAAAAATTAAGGAGGCAAATGTTGACGTACTTTGAAAGGTCCATGACCTTCTTTCAAAAACGATTTTTACTTCCGCGTGATGACCTTGCATCGTCCAGAAACTAGTACTTTGAATCCATCAGGAGTCACGGTCACAATTGTATCAAAATACCAAGGTCGGCGCGCGCGCTCGTCACGCTCCAGGTGGGATTGAGGTAGTAGGGGGTGCGGGGTACCTTCCCCTTCCTCCCCGCGTCAGGGGTGCTGGGAGCTGCCCCCTGCCACGGGGATGCATGTCGGTCCCAATGGGCACCTGGCGGAAAGAGGCTGACAAACTATAAAAACATACACCTAGTTCCGGGACTCGTCATACCTTCGAAAAATCCACGATTGTTTGAACCTTCCTAGTTCAAGCGAGAAAATTAGATTTGTAGCATGATGTAAACAAATAAACTTCTGGCCCGCGTATGAAATCACTTTAGAACAAAGATCAAAAGTTTCAAATCTGCACTGTTTTCCTCCCATATACGATGGTTACCTATGACAAATCATAACGAGATTTGAAAACTTTTGAATCATTATCGTGGAAGAAAAACTGACCGACTCTATATAAAATACATAGTAAAACAGTGAAACCTCGCCGCTTATTTGTTCTACGCTCGTTATGATCAGCGTTCTGACCTTGCCTGATTGGTAGATACATCAGTTTTCTGTACCGGTCGATTGGAAAAGCAGGCCACTGGTGCCCGCATAGACTCCGCTTGTGTAGGCCAAGGTTATTCTCGTCTGACGGCCCGGGTTTCCCCTGTTGGTAAATCTACGCCCCCTCAGGTCACTGAGATATAAGCGAAAGGAGTGTACGTAAACACGCGCTGGCTGCGCTAGTTCTCGATATTTAGGACTGATATTTTTGTTTTGCTTTATATGTTAAAACGCTCTAAGGTAGGTATGAAATAAAGTTGTATAGTCAGGAGTGTTTTACGTGCGTGTGTTTTTTAATTAATCTGAAGCTATCGGTTTTAAGCTGAAATGTTTCCTTCTGCTGCAACCAGAATAAGCATATTTTTAATTAGGGCAGGGGGAGCTTGTGGTTGTGATCTAACCCTGAATTGTATAATGTTTCCGTTTGTTGCGTGGGAGCTGGTGCTCCTCACATTTACTTTTGTCGCCGGCGTGGCATAGAAGTTGACCATGTTATTGCGTTTCAATTTAACCTTTGTCTACTGTCCTGGATTACATTAGGGGAGGCGTGTTTTCCCTCCGTCATTTACACTGCTGGGGGCATGATTTCACATGTTTTCATGTTTACCTTGTATCTCACTAATCGGAGCGGCGTGCCAACATTGTGTAACAAGTGTGTCCCTATACGGATAAAAATGGCAGGATATGATACGGCACGGCAATAACCTACATAAACCCGATCTTGTCTGATGACTTCACGGTACCACGCCAGAAATCCTCGTCTCTTCGACTCTCACTAAGCATCCTTAGCTGCATTAACGTTTCATGTTTTTACTGGCACTCCTCGATTGCGACAAAACATTTCGGGTTTTGCACGAAGGAACGTGCGATATTCTTTTTAGTCACCTGCCAATAAAAAGTCTCGCGGATGGGTCTGTGTGGTGCAGGGGTGAGCGTGCCGCGCCTTCAGCCACACTGTTTTATACTGCGTGAGCAGTTGAATCGTCTTTGTGAGACTGATATTTTGTCTCCTCGGAGTGGTTGGGCACGCTGTTTCAACGAAGCAGGACAGTAGGTTTGTCCTGCCGTGCTACGATGTAGCACCTCTGTTACGCTGTGGTATAATTTAGCCAGCCAATACCTGGTGACCGTCCATGTGTTAATCGTTGAGGAAAATGCTAGGAAAAGAGAGACCCACATAATTTTTCCAGATTCGTATTTTTCTTCGATGCTGAATCTGAAAGCCCTATAAGGCCAAATTAACGTTCCCTCACACCACAAAACTCTAGGAAGATTAAAGTTTTACAGATAGCATATTTTACGGAATTCCCAAGTAGGGGGGCCGGGTTGGAAATCGATTAAGAAAACCGCCAACAGCCCTAAGACAAGTGACAGACAATCTCCTAAGAGTCGAGAAATCACAATCATATTTCTAACAACGATTTTACAGAGGCCAAAGGGGCGTCTACCCCATCGGGGGAAGACGCCCGAAAGCCCCACCCGGGCATCACCCCCATTTGGTCATCGTAGAAAAGAGCTTGTAGTCAGCCATGGAATCATTAACATTATCAGAGCAGAATGTATTAGAAGCGCCACACACATGATAAACAGAGGTTCCACGTCAAAAAAAACAAAGTACAAAACAACAAAAACCAAGAAAAACAACCAAAAATAATAAAAACACACACACACACACACAACAACAAACAAACAAAGAAACGTACAGGTTCAAACCCCCAAACCCCACCCTGTGTCCCTTGTTTCAATTAAAAAAAAGGGCAGACGTTTTAATACAAAACAATCACCAGACAGAAAACGGGACAAGCCCCCACAACCACACAGGCCCCAGTCCATAATTATCCACAGCCACCAGCCTTCGCAGGCACACAGGCCCAGCCTCCCAGGCAGGTACCGATCCACTTCACGAGAGAACAAAACACCCCAGAGAGAATCGGACCGCAGCCCACTGTCTTCTTCCCATTCAGCTTTCCGCCTCGTCCTCGTCTTTATTTTTAGATACCTTCTCAACCCCTAACAGTCGCTCCAGAGCCTTTAGACAGTGCAAGCGGCTAGTCGGGTCTCAAAAGGTCAGCAAACGTCGCGAGATCCAGCCACCACGGAGCGACAACCCCAAAAGATTTAATTAAAATCAAGTAAACGTCCCACAAACACGGCGTCGCCCCCCAGGCACCCCACCAGTCAGTCCACCGACCACTCAAACATGAGCCAACCCAAGAACCACCCAAGCCTGACATGCACTGTCACTGCACGTTCCTGACAACGACCGGAATCCAAGGCTCACCAACTGGGCTACCGGATGGCAAATGCAGGACAACGTAAGAGATCAGGTTCGGAGCTTGCAGGATTAACCATGAAATATTTCAGGTCTAGCTCATTCATAGGCGAATCCAGGGTAAACAGTCCAGCCATAGCCCCTTCCTAATTGGTCAAAATACCGATTTGGCCAATTTTGTTTTAAAATATATTTTACGGTTTGTCCATTTTGATTTAATTGCTTTGCGCCTCCACACACCAGTTCGATCCGAACCTGCCACGAGGTCTTCTCCGGTTAGGGCATCAGGCCAGGTCCGTGAACTCCCAAATAATTTCAAGGATTAATGATTGAGCTGGGATTCGCTTTATCGAATGAAAGCACCAACCCCAAAATTGGCTGTTATGGGATTCCTGCGTTAGTGGCCTGGGTTCAGGTGCGAGGCCTCGATTGGAAAGGTTAGTCACAAAGCGACAGGGATGAGGTGGCTTAGTGGATAGCACCCTTGTCCCTAAGCCACAGGTCCCGGGTTCAAGTCCCGGCGGAGCCTCTGAATAAGTCGATCTGATCCCCAAAATCCCTCCAACAGGGTGAGAGTTGGCGACGCCGTTGACCCTGACAGTTGGTTCATCGTTAAACCCCAAAAATTATTATTATACAAAGCACAGATTGAAGCGTGTTCTTATTTAACACGTACGGTCATGCGCGTTGAAAGCATAGGACAAAACGGAGGCGGATCCCCAACTCGCCAATCTGTGGGACGTCTCCCGACAAGTTTATCGACCTAGGTTTTTATTGTCTCTCTATTAACTACCTACGTTGACCAACGTAAATTTGTTCATGAGCTTCATGGTCATTGGCTTTTCAAAGACGGTCAATTTAAATTCACGTCTCCCCCCACCATCACCCTCCGGGGTCCGAGCCCCAGCAAACATCCCGTGGCGCTGCCCGTGGGTAAGGTTGGACTAACCCCAAGTTTAAAACATAGTTGTGTACCTAACAAATGGTGTTATATTGCTCTGGGAAAGTCGCCCATGGGGCATCTTCCCCATTCATTGAGGGGCATCTTCCCATCAGTACCCAAACTAGATAAAACCCGAAGTCAAAAATCATACAATAATACACTCAAGCGAAATGCTCATTTAATGACTCAATACCATCATTCGTAATGGGAAGTCAAACAAACACCATCCAATATTCTTCGAGATATCTCAACCTATGTGGGCAATTTATTCTTAGAAAAGCATCAAACAAAACTACCCATCAGCTTCACGCAACTCACAGGAAAACAATTATGCCAAAAACAACAAACCTCTACCAAAACAATATATTTACCAGTGGTGGCCCGGATGGCCAAAGGGATGGGGCGTCTTACCCGATGGGGCATCTTACCCCACTCTCCCTACCTACCTAAGGTGCATTAGCTGACCTCTAGGCTACTTTACTTGTTAATCTGATCCTAATAACCGAGATCAACTTGCTGAAGTAAAAAAGTGGTGGTAGTGGTTTTTCTCTATTCATCTGTTCTTCGACTAGTTTGCTTAACTATATTTGCATGCCTCTTTCACATTTTGTGTTCTTGTACCCATATTGATAGGTATCCATCCAAGGGTTTCATTCCATGATAGAAAAGGAACAGCGTTACGGTACCTAACGGGAACATATATGCAACGTGTGTGTTAACCCTTGCCCCGGTGGCGGGTACGAGCCACCTTCGTCCTGCAGATGTGGGTTAAAAAAGACCCTCCCACTATCTCAAAAACTAAGAGCGCTAGAAAAAATCGCAAAATTTCAATCGAAAGCTCGTAAAAAATGATCTTGAAAATAATTCAGTCATTTTTCTTGTCAGGTCCATATCAAGGTCACCAGAGGTCAAAATAGGTCAAAATCGCTAATGTGAGGTGTACTAAGAAAACCTCATATATCTCAGACACTAAGGCAGCTAGAAACATTTTTTGAACACCATTCGAAAGCTCTTGAGCTGTTCTTTCATTCAGTGCAATTATGTTAGAATCAGATCAAAGCCTAGGGAACTGCAGGTCACTCAACATTGGGAATATTCTTGGGAATGTCCCTAGCATAAGGGCGTTTCCTTTTTCGGTAATAAATTCCAAAACAAGCAAGATACAGCCATAGTTGATGCTCTATTGCAATTCTCTCGTTAATACAAATCGAATGATGTATAATATTGCTATGTCAGATCAAATTTAAAATTCGACCTGACCCAGGTCAACAGTTTGACCCAATTTGACCTGGTATAGTCATGATGTATATAATTTGGCTTGCGTTGATCATACAAAGACTTCAGTGACGAACTAAAAGTTATATCTTTTTTATTCAAAATTATGGAGTAAAACATAAGAAATGCTTATCTGACCTAAGGTGACTTCAAAGGTCACAGGGCAAATTTTTTGGTATCAACTTCAGAAATGGGCTAAGAGCAAGTCCTAGCCGATGTTTGAAGTTGATTCCATTCATATTTACCGAGAAAAGTTCACTTCATGATTTTTCTTATGCATTTGCAATGGGGAGGTCATGCTCTGTACATGACCTTAGGTCACCAATATAAAAATCCCGGACCATGCGTTGTAGCTCCTGATGGGCCCAATATGTGGTATTAGTTTCAACTTGATCGATTAACCCTCCTTTTAGTTATGCATTCCTAAGCATTTTTTAGGTGAGGTCACTTCACCTGGCATGGTGACCTGACCTGATATGACCTTGAGCTAAAATTTTAGGAAAGATGGAAAAATAATGAAGGAACAGCTAGACTCTTCCCACGAAAAATATAAACAGCTCCTAAACTCCCTTTCTTCTTTCTTATTGCAACAATTCATGTCATCAATCCTCTCCGTTCCCGGCTTGATTTTAGCCCTCCTCGCGTTTTGCTGAACACCTCTGCCTGTGATACTGGCGGGTTTCTGCTGGACCGCGCCTTGACACGGCAGGCGGTACTAGTGAGGTCATGACGCGGTTGCCTAGCAACGGCGCTAACCTGGCGAGTTGTTGCCAAATGCACCGTGTCCTCAGGGCGGTGCGGTGTTTCTTGCAGCGCAGTGTCGCGTCGTTGGCAATGCGACATTGCATTAAAGATGTCATGTTTTTTACATGAGGCAGAGATATCGTATGTGGTCAAATCATACCAAGGATATTCACCATGAAGAGAGCTGCCTGGAAGGATCCTAAACAGACAGTGGTTTGTCAGAAACTTTAAAAAACCTGGGAGTGGGGTACGGAATCTTGATCGGAATCTTGAGTTTCGGCTCATAAATTTCAAAAGAATAATTACGCTATCATCTTCCAAATTGTGTTGAAAAACAAGTTTGCTGCGACAACGCATAATCCACGCACAATAAAACGTTAGAGCGGAGCCCCTTATTCCAATGAGGAGGAATTCGGACTCGCCTCCTTGTGTTACTAGAGTTGGGTGCAAGTCCACAGTACTATGCTTTGGAATCGCTCAGGTACTCGAGTCCAGTGGGCCTGTCCCGGAGTTCTAGCTGTCAGCAGGGTTCTTGTTTTGAAATATAATGCTAGAAATATATATAGGAGGTATATAACCCAGACGTCCACTAAGCAGCGATGCTGCTATGCTAAGAAAACATAATTTTCTTCTCTGACTCCTATGAAGTAAATTTTATATAAAATTATATCAGACAGGAGTTGCCTCCACCACATCTGCTTTCAGATCTGGGACCTTTTGTCCTTGGGCGTCACACATGGAGGCGACCTTCAGATTCTCCCGGCTTGAGAAGCGGCTCAGGCAGCTGGCTCTTTCCCCTCTAGACAGATGTGAAGTTAACGGATGTGAATTAAATCACTTTGGGGTGAGCATGTTCATGTGCGTCACATGGCAGTGCTCGGGTTGTTCGGTGTCGTTAGTTGCAGGTTATTCCAGTTATCGTGTTTTTAGGGGTCGATGTAGTTATGTATGTAGATACGTATTCTATGTGGCTGTCGCATTAAGGGTCAGAAACACTTTCATTTGAAATGTACCAGCCGTGTGGCTTCCGCGGTAAAAGTGAGGATGCCACTTACCCTCAAATCTCTCACTGACTGGAAACAACTTTGCCAAAAATAATATCATCAGATTTGGCTCATCGCTTGATTAGAGTGCTACTGCCGAATGAAACCTCCCGACATTTTGCCAATGTAGCTGTAATAGGAAAGGCGTGCCAAAGTGGAAGTGGGCCGGTATGCCCCCTGGGTTCCACTTGACGTTATCAGCCTCCACCCAGCAAAGCCCTCAGACACATTATTAAATTCAAACTGGAGGTTGTGCAAAGCAAATGCAAACGAAGCCTCCCAATTAATAAATATATCGTATTAAAGGGAATGCTGGTCGTTCCGTGATGGTAGCCAGGATGAATGAAACACTTCTTGTTTTCGGAAATCAAGAAGTGTATAAAAATTGCAACAGAAATGGAATAATTCATTTTACTCTGTACTTATATACCTGCAAAGGAGCGAAACTCAAAGTCTCGATATGGCGTAAACCTGGGCTTCGGTCACCTCATTACAGGCGAAAAATTGGATACACGATCATTGCTCGAACTGTCGGATGGTTTTGAGTCAAAGGGCTGAACAGCCGATAACAGCCCTGAAAGCTCATTCGTCTTTGTTGGCGGTGTTGTCTAGAAAACGGGAAAGTTTGACTTCGACTGTGTTGACTGTCCTCCCCCCCCTCATTAGCATACGCGAACCTTGCCAGGAAACTGGATTTCAAAGGCCAGCACATTCCACTCACCATTGATTGCATTTGCTACTGTTGTAGAAATTGATCCATGGGGTTGCATATTTAACGTGGTTCCACTGTCTGCTAATAACACCCGCCCTGAGAGGAAGTGCCGCCCAGTCCTGCCCGGGAGCATTCCACCTGCGACGGGGAATGGGCCAAAACTAGCTGTCGAATAATTTAAAACGAGCGCATGGTGTCTTCCTGAGATTATCCCTAGCCATGCGTAATCATCCTGTATATATGGAATGGAAGTGGCACTTTGACAGAGGGAGAGAGCGGACTGAGCCTTGGTAGAGTTAAGGAATCTCATATAATCTGAGGAAGATGGATTTTTATGGATAGACTAGGAAGATGGATCCTAGAACGATTTTTAAAAAGCGAAAAGTCATATTCAAAACCTCTTATTTGTACTACTTTTGACTTGTGTTATGGACCCACGCAAAGTGTCGAGTTCGTGTCCAGAAATGTTCGTGTTAGAAATGCTGGTGGAAAGAAGGGAACGTTTTTATCGCTATTTGTATTATGTTTTGACAGAACCTTAGCTTATTCAAAGCCCTTTATTCAGGCTCAACCTAGCATGCGCTATTACAAGTACATGAATATTTGCATTTTATGCAGGGGTTTTTTCTGTTTGTTTTCGTGTGAGGCACTGACCTGGAACTTGTTTCGGTTTCAGGTAAGCGCCAGACAGGCCCAGAGCGTTCTCAGAGACATCTATTGGTGGTGAGTAGCAGGTACTGCTTTTGTCCGTTTGGCGGCGCTGGGCTCACACTTGCCGGCCCATTCCAACGCTAGACTAGAAGTCGACGGGCTGGCGGAAGTGATAGGAGTGTATGCATTAAAAATATTTAGTGTTTTATCACCACTGCACCTTTAAAAATGTTATATTTCATTTTTCTCGGAACAGGCTCAAGAGATGGACAACTACACACACAGGAACAATCAAAAGGCGGATGTTATGAAGGATGGGGAGGAGATCGTGCCCTGTCCTGCCTCAAACGTATCAGTTTGAAGGCCTTGTGTCGCATATTGAACCCAGGTTTTTACATCAGAATTTGTGACAGTTATAAAATACGTTTGCTGATTTAGGACCGTCGCGGTAACCTTGTCGGCAGAATCCGTGCTGACAATCCAGTGGCACATGATGAAACTGTGTCATTGGACCTCGATATATTTGTCTGAAAATGAAGAAAACCGAAACCCTTTTACAAGGTCATTACAGTAGCGTTGCAGTGTCGTTTTTAGAACCGCCCCCGGTGCCGTTATTTTCTGTCAGCGCCCGTCTCTGATGGGCGTCAGTTTCGGGCGGCGCTGCGGGGCGCCTGTCGCCGCCGGCAGCGCAGTCGGCTGGGCGCGCCGCCGCGGTGGCGCCCCGCCGCGACTCCAGAACAGCTATAGCCCGCCCTGGGCCGGCCCGCGCGGGCTGCCATGCGGCGGAATGTCTGGAATGCGGCACAAAGCCGGGTTCCCGCGCCTGCCGCCGCCTAACTTGTCAATAGGAGGCCAGTCGACGGATGAATTCGATCGGGCATGTCGGGAGTGCAATGAATACGGGAATCAGGGAAATGGGCCGTGTCCCGCGGCCGTGTCCCGTCTCTGGAGCTCCGGCTGCTCCCACGCATGAATCGACGGGACTCGCTCTCGTTCCATCCGCATTGTGTAGAACCATACAGTGTATTCCACACGATGAACACATGTTATAAAGCACACGACTGTAAACAAATAAAAACATATAAAAAGCATGGGCCACGCATTCATGGGCGCCCCCGGCGCGGTTTGACATTTCAGAAAACTGAACCACTCAACACTATAATTTACCTAACCGTATGTGCAAAGAGAGCACCGCTCCGTCAGCCAAAGCCCAGCCTGCTCCGGATATGTGAGAAAGGGATCGAACAAACCAGACGAACCATTATGTTGTTTTTGTGAAACAGGTTGGGTTTAGTTTTAAAACTCCATTGAACCTGCCCGAAAACCCTAAACGAGGACTAACCGATAGGACGCATCTGTTTCAAGATGGAAAGTAGAATTTGTTTAAATATTATTCAATGGGTTATCGTTACTCTATAAAATAAATGCCTTCGAATGACAAAACGTCCAGCCACGATAAGAGCGTGATATACTAACCAGTGTACTTACTATACTAACCAGTGTATGAAGTTACTATTCTATACTAACCAGTGTATGGAGTACATCAGAAAACCTGCCGGGAAAATAACTATATACAATATTGAACTTGCAAGATGTCGGGAAAACGCACAGCCGTGGTATATAAAGTCAGTTTTACTCGTAAATGTGATGTGTTAAGTTCCGCATGAAAGTTACTCACAAAGTTGTAGGCTCGCCAAAAGGTTAGTACGGTCGGGCTGCGCCGGGTGATATGTACATTTTTCTACTAAGATAAAGTGAGACTTAATCGACACTTCACGTCCGCTCGAAGCTATTTCACATTCTTCACTCGTTACTAAATCTTCATCAGGATGAAACACCCAACTGGATCTAAACAAGAGGACTGAAATACAGCATTGCCTACATTTGTATTAAGGGGTAGCATTTCGATGCTAAACCAGTCACAGCGGCGTGCTGAAACCTCCTCTTTACCTGACAGATTTGTATTTCTTAATCGCCAGATCAATATTCTTATGGTGGCTGGGAACGGCCTTCAGGTGCCGGTTAGAGATTCTGCGACTTTTTCTCATGCATGGCTTAGTGAGAGAGATCTATCACTAGATGACACCAAATGTGCACAGTCGTTCGTAATTTTTAAATCTGTGTTCCTTTTTCTCCATCATTTTTATCATTTTCGGTTCTCGTGATGTCTAACCGGATTAATTGGTTATCAGCAAGATCTTATCATCAAGTGCAGGGATGAAATGATGCATGTTTCATGTATGCTTTCCTCCAACAGCCTGCTGTTTCGTTGAATTTTACATAAAAATCGAGGCATTAGAGTCCAAGCCTGCGCGTGCGTCCCTGTTACTTTCCGGGCTGTCAAGTGAGAATTCCTGCGCCACTGTGGGTTTTGGTACAGATGGGCACCCCATTGTCCTAACCAAGTACCAGCGACCATTGAAGTCTGAAGGGGGCGTTGTACGTGCAACCGTGAACTTGAAGAATGCCACCGCAGACCTCAATACACTCGAAGCTGAAGAATGAAAGAAATTGCACCCTTTTCTCTCGAACGTAGGTGGGCAACTACTCGCCTGAGTATGGTCCAAAATTGGCTGCAAATGCTTGCATAAATACCTGAATATCTAGGTTCCGCCGTCCGTGTCTGTAGCTTCAAGTCAGCTATATCGATCAATACCTAAACTGATCGTGCTGTAACATTTGTGGTCAGGGGCGGATCCAGGGCTTCCTGGGGGGAGGCAAGGGGGCTCGAGCCTTCCCCGCTATTGCCTCTGAACAGCCTCCACCAATGCATTTACTATAGGTACTCCGACATTTTGGGGCGGCCTTGAGCCCCCTAGCCCCCCATTGTATCCGCCAATGTTTGTGATTATTATTTTGGGTCCACAATAGGTAGATACAGATCGGCCGGTCCCGTCATGCTTCTGGCATGCTTTTTATATTATTTTTGTCTCTTTGAGCTAGCAAACTAGTTGTTTTTAAATACCCTCCTCAGACTATCCTTGACAAATTCTGGAAACTATACATCCATTTTATATCGGCTAGTAGCCGTCACGCGTCAAAAAATGCCGGAAAATGAATGTATTCTATTGCCACCACATTATCTCCGTGACAACCTGTCAAAAAAACGCGGCGCTGACGTGACGGACTAAAAACTGGGCACTCATGTCGCGGAGAGCTGTGACGTCATATCACGAGGTGGGCAGCGGTGCCGCATCGCGCGCACAGGTGCGACCGCCGCGGTCACGTGCACTGGCCAGAGCGTCCTTGCGGGGCTGCCTTGCCTGGTGGCTTGCACGGCCTGTGGGGCCCATCGCCGGCCTGTGAGGTGCAAATTTCACGAGGACGCTTGCATTTTACAGTTGGAGTTGTGACGCAATGATGACAGAGCGATAAATTCAGCTTGAAGCATGTCGAATGAAAACATAGGGTATGATTTAGAGGCAGAAACAGACGCGTTGTTGGTAAAGTTTCTGGTTTGTGTTCCAGTCTCGCACCTCTAACCAGCGGCAGAGGTAGGCTCGGTGGCACCAATCCTCGGCTTGTGCCAATCCGCCAGACTGGTTCTACCGCCGTCTCAGCCGGATCAGAAACGACCTCCAGAGAAGCTCAATGAGGACGCCTCCACTTTCAGACGTGTGATTCACGAGGAAGAAATCGATGCCGATATTTCCTCAAAATGACACAAACTCATTCGGTACTGGCGGTTTTCCCCGCCCAAATACCGTTAACTCCTGCTGCTACTGGCTTTTTCGCTTCCAGTGACGGTTAATTATCCAAATTTCCAGTATCCATGAAGAAGCCAGTAACAAATCCAAAATAGCATTGCCAATAGCGATCCGAGCAGGAAAGTCCACTGCTCAAGTCCACTACGCCGCTAATTGCGGACTCTCCAGATGGTAGCGGAGTTGCTGGTAGCGGACTCAAGTAAATTCAAACCCGCTTCCGCTACCGACAGCCTGTTAAAAGCTCCGCCATCCAGGAAATTAGATGAATATTTGTATTGTTTTTCTCTTTGTTAGAAACGGGAATTGAATGGTTGTTTTTCGTGGTGTAGTTTTGTTTCCATGTCTTGCAATAATATTATAATTCATTGATGTATTATACAGACAAACAGGGGGTAATTAGTTGTCCTTGATTTTTGGGTGAAAATCTATGAAAAATAGTTCGGGTATCGTTTTCTTTTTCGTAGCATTTTGATAAGTAATGATAGCAGAGTAGCGGATTGGTAGGTGGCGGTTTAATTTAAAGCAGCACGGTGGTCGTTCCAGCAAGCCAAGGTAGCGGAAATAGCGGTAGCGATTTCAGAGATACGGTAGTGGCGCCTACCTCCGATGAGGACACTGATAAAAAGAACAGGCTATCAATTATATTTTCGCAAGATAATCCCAGTTCCAGTTCATTATCTTCAGACTTTGTTTCTTGTCGCCCACACCGAAGTCTCCCGGTCGGTTCCCTACACTGCAGTGCACAAACCCGTCCACCAGTCCACAGCTGTGCCGCCAGGTGTTCCCACTCTCCCTGTCCCCTCCGTGACGCTCCTTTACGCCGCGGGTGTGACGGCCGATCCGTGGCGCCGCCGTGCTGCCGTTACTCTCCTTTTTCACCGTCACCACCGTGACACGAGGCGCCGTCACGAGACGCCGGCCTTACGCCGTGACCGGCTTCGGGACTGTCACGCAGCTCGTGAGAGTATCTGCTTGGTGGCGAAATGGTATCTACCTTGCGGGGGATGTGGCGAAGGCGTTCTCTCTCCTATCAATAATTAGCGGATTTAACGAACAGAGGACGGGTTCCAGGGGGCACTTACTCCCCCTTTAGCCCCCGGAACCACCCCTGTGGAGGTCGGGCGCTGAAGGCATCCTCAAAATGCAAGAAATGTGCGAAACAGCTACCTGGAAATCAGCATTGAAAGGTGACTCTGGTAGAGGTGCTCTGTTTTCCGGCGTCTTCCACTGCTCTCCGCCGACCACTGCCCTCCGCCCGACCACTGCTCTCCGCCCAACCACTGCTCTTCGCCTGCGACCACTGCTCTCCGCCCGACCACTGCTCTCCGCCTGAACACTGCTCTCCGCCTGACCACTGCTCTCCGCCCGACCACTGCTCTTCGCCTGCGACCACTGCTCTCCGCCCGACCACTGCTCTCCGCCTGAACACTGCTCTCCGCCTGACCACTGCTCTCCGCCTGACCACTGCTCTCCGCCCGACCACTGCTCTCCGCCTGACCACTGCTCTCCGCCCGACCACTGCTCTCCGCCCAACCACTGCTCTTCGCCTGCGACCACTGCTCTCCGCCCGACCACTGCTCTCCGCCTGAACACTGCTCTCCGCCTGACCACTGCTCTCCGCCCGACCACTGCTCTCCGCCTCGACCACTGCTCTCCGCCCGACCACTGCTCTCCGCCTGAACACTGCTCTCCGCCTGAGACCACTGCTCTCCGCCCGACCACTGCTCTCCGCCTGACCACTGCTCTCCGCCCGACCACTGCTCTCCGCCTGCGACCACTGCTCTCCGCCCGACCACTGCTCTCCGCCTGACCACTGCTCTCCGCCCGACCACTGCTCTTCGCCTGCGACCACTGCTCTCCGCCCGACCACTGCTCTCCGCCTGAACACTGCTCTCCGCCTGACCACTGCTCTCCGCCCGACCACTGCTCTCCGCCCGACCACTGCTCTCCGCCCGACCACTGCTCTCCGCCCGACCACTGCTCTCCGCCCTACCACTGCTCTCCGCCTGAACACTGCTCTCCGCCTGAGACCACTGCTCTCCGCCCGACCACTGCTCTCCGCCAACCACTGCTCTTCACCGTCAACCTTGATCTGAAATGATACAAATTTAGACTGACTATGCACCTATGTGATTCCATTTTCGGCAGGCACGTATAGCCTCTGCAGCTGCAGTGCCCTAAAACTCTAATCATCATGGGATTCCATTTTCGGAAAGTTTATTCTGGCAAAACGTATACAATTATTTCAAAACTGTGTTCCTTTTGCTAAGATTCACATTTTTCGTGTTTAACCTCAACAGGAAATATTTGTGGTGCGGTCAAAAATGTTTGTGTTTGACTCAACACCAAATGCCGTGCAAATACCTCACCTTTATATCGAACCTTATTCACAAAATATACCATAAGCACACCTCTGTCCCTTCCTCATTTCGACGGCACGCACCTAGACTCAATGCCAACATCCTCACCTCTACGCACGTTGGCATTATAATTCACCGCGCTCCCCCTTCCCAGCGACGTTCTAGCTCCGTGTCCTGTGCTTTGCGACCATGACCAGGCTTACCTCTTTGCCTCGAGGGCATGCAACACCTGGGAGGAGGACGGCCGCTGATTGGTCGAGGCGCGTTCATTTGCTTTTCGAGAAATTCAACGGAAATGTTTCGATGAAAATAGTAGCGAATTATTTGCACATATGAGTTGGATGATTTGTTCTCTATCGGCCTTTTTATATGTTTCAATTTGCTCTCTATCAGCTTTATTATTTGTTCCAATTAAAGAATACTGATTTCGGCTCAAGTGAGATCGCTTTCTTGTTCGCGCAAGTCAGGAGGGTCGACAGAGTTTTCTATTGAGTGAAGAGGAATGATGAGATAGGATAGGAGTAACACCCAATGATAACCGATTGAGGGAGGAGGGGGGGGCGTGCGACAGAATACTGACATAACTATTCTTGGGGGTAGGGACTGGTCCAAGAGGGCGATAGGGGTAGTTGGCCCCCTAATTCCATGCAGCCGCCCCCTTACGGACGTCGGGTGGTCATGTTGGGCGTCAAAAGCACCCTGAAAGCAGTTTGATATGCGAGAGCTGTTCGATACAGGTGCCTTAAAATTGGCATTTGAAGTTATGATAATTGTTTGGGTTTAGCGACGTCCCACCTGCTAAGGTCAGAAGGCGTTAAAGGTGACCTCGGTAAAGTCACCCTCATAATCGGCGTCAGCGCCCGCCCCTTAAAAATTGCACGGACAGCTTCAAAATGCAAAAATGGCACACCCAGTTGGAATACTCCACCTCCTTAGTGATCGCCGTCCCCGAACGAAACTTAGGTCTGTCACTGCCCACAGCTCAGGAGAGAGGACTGGAAAAGAACGGCTTGATTCAAATTTCCTACACCAACATTTAGCCGGCGACCCATGACACAGCGGAGCTTTTCTTCATTTGTTGCTGTTGTGGCGGCACCCTTCATCTGCGTCGAGCATTTGTAACGGTTGGCGCTAAGTGCGACAGACCAGAGATGGATTATCTTCACCGTTGCTGTCACATCAGTCCGCCAATTAACTCTTGCACAAGCCAACAATCCGGTCGTCAGTGGCTGCCTTCTGTCACTGCCGCCGACCTCCGCGCCTATTGTGAAACCAGAGAATGAGATAAAAACTTCAGCTGAGTCCTCAGCCACGCTCGAACGGGCAGGTGTCTCAATCTCGTGCGGTAGAAGTTGGGTAAAAAGCGGCGAGAAGGCTGGAACATGAATGCTTGCAGGAGGAGTAAGAGTTTTCGGCTGTTGAGCTCAACTGACCCTTCTTATGTTCCATCAGCTAAACTTGCCTTCGCTTTCAGCCGTTGATCGTCCACAATTACGAGCGCTAATGACACGGGAGCTGCGTTGCGTGTCGCTTAGCCTCATGATAGTGTCTCTCCTGTGTGATTTGACTGGGTAGCGTGCCACTGAGAAGCGTTTCCATGCCACTCCTGGGTGGTCTGGATCCTATATTGAGCTAGATCCGTAGAGTCACTGTGCGGCCTTTCTTTGTATAGTTCTACTGATTTTCAAAGGAACAGTCATGAAATTCGGCTGTGAAGATGGACAATCCTGGGAAATGACTGGCTCTTTATGTGGGTAAATAGGAATGGTGAAATGAAGAAAATGCAGTACGGAGAAAGTTTTCTGAATGAGAGCTTGATTCTGGTCAGCTCTCAATTGTTCAAAGGTGGCATTGAAAGCTTTTGTGATTTGGAAATGGTTTTCAAAGGACTACACTTGCGATATAGGTTAGACGCTGAAGCGCCCTAAAACCACAAAACACTGACTACACTTCTTTGTTTTGGCTGTAGTGGCCAGAAGGGTGTCTTAAAGTCGGTTGTATTAGTTCTTGTTTAGATGAGTCTTTCCTGTTGACTCTGATTCTGTAAATAACATTGTCGGCGTTTCCTTCCTGAACCCTACTTTATTGAAGTTTTTTATCGACAATGTTAGTTAAGATATTCACTTATCTGTTCTGCCTTGTCACGGGAATAGAATAAACACATTACCGCTTGTAAAAAAACCTGGGACTCTCTTCTCTCCTTATCAACCATGAACACTTATGATTCTGAGACTGAAGCCAGCTTGTAACCCAAACGGATCGGATTTGGCCTCAGCTGCGACAGAAGGTGGGATAATCTTCAAATTCCGCCTCTAAATCACTCAGTGAGAGAGGAAGTGTTTATCTGACATGTGGGAGTCTAATCACCGCGTGAGCCTGTCTCATTTCAATAATTTATGCCATTATGTTATCTGTATCTTCAGAAACAATTTGCATGGCACGGTGAGGTAGCTAAACATAGAGATTTGATTGTTCGAGTTTGGGATTACTACATAATAAGATCAGACACGGGTAAAACATATTACGTCAGAAAAGGTTCTGAATGATGCCAGTTGACTTAACAATAAGATAATATCGTTAGTGGATAATCCTTATGTTTCCTATTGTACAGGTCCCGGGTTGAAGTTTTGGCGTTTTCTCTGAATGAGTCCAATTCGACCATTGGACCAGGAAGGTGACCCTTGAACCATTTAGATCAGGAAGGCATCCTCCCTTAACGTCAAAACCTTACAGGGAGCGCCGAAATGTATTGTGGGGATGTCAATGCTTGCACCCGTGGGGTCAGGCGATGGTGTGAGAGTCAACATTTCGGATTTTAGTGGGCCCTGGGGCGGTTTTAGGGGGTGTCAGGGCGGAGTATGTACGCGCCTAGTGCGCAATCGGGGGAGGAGGAGGAGGAAGAAGGGAGGACAGGATCTGATTGTTCCGCTCCCTGGATCTGTCTAAGACGCTGGAACCACTCAGAAATATATTACCTGCTTAAATGTCCGAACTATTTCCAATTGTTTAGCTTGTTGCACCTGTTTATTTGATAAATCTTCTAAAATTTGCTTTAAATAACAGTTCAGGAGGAACCTCAGGTATCGATCCTAAAAAAATGTTCACTCGGCCATCGTGTAAGTGCTCTGGAGTCCCCCCCCCCACCTCCAATGATGGGGTACGTTGATTGCGAGGACGTGGGAGGCGTATGGATTACAAATGCAGGATCAATAGTTTGCCCCTTGAGAACGAAACCCACCATTGGGAACGGGTGCCACCGCTGACTTGGCATGCTGTTTTAGTCGCCGGGTGGAATGCGATCTCGGACGTGTCCGGTTCGGACGAGCGGGATGATCCCGATCGGCCAGTCATGTGACGAGTTACTCTCCTGTGCGCAGTTGAAGTTCCCAGGCCATGCGGTGGTGGTGTTATCTCTCTGGTCGTACCTTGCAGTCCCCGGCTCTGTGGTCCCGCGGTCTGAAAGGGCTGGGCAGATTTGTCGAGCGGAAGGATTATTAACTTTGACACGTGATCTCGTATTTCCGCTGGCTGGAATAAAGACCCGCTTGCTTCTATGTTTCATCCATAATTTTTCACATCAGATCGTGAAAACAAAACGGGGAGGGGACGATGAAGAACTCGAGTGGTTGAAGGAATTTCCAGGAGTCGCCAGCGCTGACCAGTCCTGTTCATTGAAGTAGCACGCCCATTCCGTGGTTGACGTCATACCCTTTGGTCGTGATGATGTCACTGTTCTGCAAAAGTGACGTCCGTCTGAAAGAGGTGCGGTCGCCAAAGTCGTAAACCTGAGATTCATGGCGGGTAAACCTATTGGAGAGTTTGTATTTTCAGGTGGAGTGTATAATTTGTACCTGATGGTATGGGAGTTTGGTCTTGATTCCACGAGTGTCCGTGGATGGAAACTACCTAAAATTTTATTTTTATACTCATCGTGATATCCATAATTATTAGAATCAGTTGACCTATCACGAAATAAAATGACGACCCCCTGAAAGGAAGCCGTCAGAGCGAGGTGGGGCAATCAAGCGTCAGACATGGATCATCAAATTGAATTTTTGATACAAGTCTCTGAGTACAAAATTACAAAGGGCGTGTGGAATGCATCAGACAGGCTGCAATATGCATCCCGTCGGGAGCATCGCGGAGTTCTGCAGTTGTGCTCCACGGAATCAGGAACGTTTTTATCTGAGCCGTAGATATATTATGGCGGGCTAGGCTGCAATGAGTACGAACCAGCAATCGCGCGCTAGCATTTTGTAAAAGTCACATTGCCCCGATACCAACGGCAACTGGTGTGTATAGTATGACCAAAACGGAGTGTTTCAAGCGGTGTGGCAAGATCGTGGATTTTGGTTTTTCCGCCTGGGAACTCGATCATGGATGGCATCCAACCACGTCTCGGAACATATTTTGAGCTGCCCTTGTATTGATACAACTAAAGGCTATTTAGAAGTCTAGCGATAACACTATATCATTACTGAGCGAGCACCCAGCGCCCGCAAGATCTTGCCCTGCATATAAATACAATTTCACATATGAGTGACCCGGCCCGGTCTGACCCGACCCGACCCGACACGACCCGACTATCACAGTGCCGAAAGACTTATATCGCTGCGAATAGGGCTTCCAGCGGAATGAAACTTGCACTTGTTTGTTTGCATGTTTTAAGTTTTCGAACAAAGCCTTAACCATACATACTAAAAATGTGCGTTTCCCTGGACTTTGTAACACCTTTCTAAAAAGGATTTTGAGAGGTTTAAACGCTGGGAATAATGAATACTCGCAGTCGAAATACGCATGAGTTTGCTTAGGGCAAAAAGGTCTGCAAAGAAAGGTAAGATTAAAGGTCTGCAGGAAGGCTGTTGCTGTTTTGATGAAGTTGAAACCGAAGAATTAGCTTACTGAGAAAGTCTTGAAATGAAAAACTATATTAGTTCTTATCGAAGTACTTTCCTGTATATTTTCTATAGGATCCATTTAAATTAGTTATAAGCACTGGCGAATCCACGGGGAGGTCAAAGGGACCGTGACCCCTTCCAAAGCCTAAAATAGTATCTTTTGTTCCCCCAAAACAAAACCAATTTTAGCCGTGCTTCTTTGAGAATACTATGTTTTTGCGACTTTTTCTCGATTTGGCCCTCCCAAAACATTGGTTTGGCCTCCTCAAAAATTTTCTTCTGGATCCGCCAATGGTTATAAGCAACTTAACGCGTTCACTTTTCACGGTTTCACTAGCTGTGCTATCTAGTTTCCTTTGTGTTAGTGCATATCGACAGACCATCCATAAAATTTAAGCCAACCTTTACTTGCCATCTTGAAACAGGTATGCGTGCGTGGGCATCACCAGTCAAGACATTGTTCTGGCTACATAAATAACGGTCTAAAATACACACGTACAGCAGGTTCTCAAACAAAAATGAAGCAAGAGGATTCGTAGCCCATGGTAGTGATGAAAAACTCTCAGCGTATCGAGAAACCATGGCGTTTGCATCGCAATCGAGTAGCGGTATTATTATGTAAGTATCTGGAGAAGAGAGAGAGGTGGAGATTCACGAGGAAGGCGGAAGCTATGAGAATGTTTTACATGTTTTGGAATGGATGGCTGATGTAGCTTCTTTCAGTGCACATAGTTTCAAATGCCTGGCGTGGGCTAAACATGATGGAATGACTGAGATGTGGAGGGTATTTGTCTGTCGGCTACCAGGCAGTAGGCGATCCCTATCTGATCGTCGGGGCACTGAATGGCGTCACTTCACCAGTCAAAGCCACCACAACAACTTACGCATTTACGTCAAATGCCACAGGAGAAAGCACCCTTTGAGTGTGCCGTAGTGAGGTCGCTACAATCAGGTCAGGATTGTGATGTTCCGTCGTGAGCGTAGTCGGCATATCTGACACAAAATCTCACTCAGATGCCGCTGCTGCGCGGAGGTATCCATTAGGGCTTGGAAACATTCTGTGCTCTATGGGCTGTGTGGCAGAGTATGCGGAAATATTTGTTAAGTATTTTCTTGGTCATTCTCTAATTCCCTGACCCTGGCTGTGAGAACCAATCTGGACCCGCAATTGGATGTCCGGTACTTACTCTGCTTGACGTCATGGTATTTAGGACGTTTGTACCGGAACAGCAGCAATACTGCGCCAGTTGTGCTCTGAAGACCGGACGGTGACCGACCAGTTTCCTGCAATGGGGATAAACAAGTGGTCGTATTTAGAACGATGGTGGAACTACGGAACTGCATGACATTGCGCTACTGATTCTGTGCGCATTTCAGGCAACATGGATTTTTAAGTCATTTCCCTACTTTCGGGGTCATTGCCTTGTATTTACGTACCATACATCCAGGGGTGCTGTAGTAGAATGCGCCCTAAAAATTGTGAGGCCAGCAGGAGCTCGACATCAATAAAAGTCAAGCTGTTCCCCAACACTGCAAACATGGCGACAGGTTCCCCGATCTCGTAAAGCAGAGATTCAAGGGAAAAAGTTAAGATCACGTGCTGTTCACTTTATCTGTTTTTGCTCTCGTGCATATGTGAGATTCCATGAAATCACGCCCTTGATAGTTCACCTTAAATATTTAGGCTTCTCATCGACACTAATGGGTGCTTCCCTTCAGTAATTTGCGTTCGTAATCTCCGTGGCGGGTCGCGGGTTGAATGGCCCAATGTTACCGCACCTTTATTGGTGGAACAGCAAAACCACAGACTCTCTTACAAGTGAACTGGAGCAACCAATGACACATTGAAAGGTCATGGACGTGGCAATTAGTGGTGTTAAATTATATTATTTCCTTCCCGAGAACCTACCCTATTCCAATTTGTAGTCTGCCACGAATTCTTGGCGATTGCCTGGAATTCCGGACATTTTGGATAGGATTATCTGTGTGAGGAATTATCGAACGCGAGAAAATACCAGTTGCCTCTAAAAGGTTGTCGCCTATGGAAAGTGAAGATATTTTAAAAGTTTATAAACCTGTTTGCGCTATGCTTAACGAGGTGGCTAAACTCCAGCTATAAGGCTATTATTAGGGGAAAAGAGTACCGCACAAGTAAGAGTGCAGAGCTCGAAAAATGACTCAAGTGTGTTGAAATAAAACAAAAAGACCTAAGCGATCAATTACCGACTGAAATCTAGTAATGAATCCATATGGAAAAGAAACCTGTCTAGGTCTACATATTATTTTTGGTGGGGTGCGAAATCCTGTATATCTAGTACAAATATGCACGTATATTTTACATTTCATTGACCTGACGCACGCGTTATTGTCTTGAGGCCTCTTTTTTTGTACGTGGTTTTTGTTGGAAGAGGTCGTATAAAAGCTTACCTATATCTGTTAAATAGGGCATATAATGTGCCTGTCTCCTTCGGCCGGGTCTCAGTCTACAGTGCCAGCCAGGGCCTAAATTCAAAAGCGAGTCTTGCCGGTCATAAAACCATGATGTCGAGTTTGTGCTAATCCTTTTTAGCTCTTCCCATGCATAAGGTTGCTACCGAGGAAGTTTCAGGTACATCAAGCATCTGACATGAGCAGCAACGGCAATAAAAAATAAAAAAACATCAAGGCAGCAGACCCAAATTGTAAGCAATAGAGCTCTGCATTCTGAGTTTAAGGATATAGACTGAATCTTCCCAGCTGGAGTGTTGGCGCTGCTCAGCTTTCATTACTAGATTACCCTTTATTCGTCTGGTTGTCACCTTTCCCCGGGTCATTGTGCATCACATGAGGAGTAGAAATTCCTGAGACAACTGAAACGCGTTTGAGGACTGTTCTTCCTGTGAGTGATCCGGGTGTGGCTTGGACACAATGAGGCTCTCCCGTCGCGCGACACTTGTGGCGCAGACAGGTGCGGCACAGAACGCCCTCGGGGCTTGTATTTTCCAGACACCCGGTGGCTAACTGTCGCCTGCCTGCAGATAAGGTGTGCGAATTGGGGCGTAGTTTGAGCAGAAAAAAGGCACAACCTTTAAGGTTCTTGTACTAGCGTGGCATTTTTGCATAGGTATTCTGATGCAACTGGAAATGATATATGGATGTGCTCATACGTTTAAGCTTTATTTAGCTTGCGCTGTCTGTCGATCAGTAGATGGGTCTCAATTTGACAACCTGTATTTACCACCAAGCGTAGCTTATTGAGTGAAGAGTGAGAGTGATGATAATAGCTTCTAGATGCAGCTTTAATGACAGTTTTCTCTAATTCTTCTTCATTTTCATCCAAGCTTCTACAATAACTTGGTGTTTGTTTACTGACCTTATCAGATTCAATACTGCTCAAACTGGAAATCGTCTCGTAGTGATGTGCAAACTAGTCGGAAAAATTTTCGAAGCTTCCGAGGCGGTGCAAGGGTATTTTTACTGTGTCCTCTGTTTCTGAAACGTAACCTTGATTTTGTGATACAATGTAAATTGTTTTGTAAAACACCGCTACTATTGCTGCAGTTTACCGGAGATGATTAGTAGCTCAAGTGATATAACACCTCATCCACAATCAAGCTTGGTTTCAAAACCAATCAGTCAGCCTTGAAACCGGCATTTACGTTTCGCCGGCGCAGCAGGAGCCACAGGTGTGAGTGGCACCTGCTGTCACGCTGCCCAGTAGCTGCGCGAGCTGACGACCCCGTGACCTCGCGTGACCCCGCGTGACCCGGCGCTGGTTACCTGACCCCGGCTGTCCAACGCGACTGCACAGCCGCAGACTACCAGACTGCACAGGTTCGACACCTCACAGTCTGGCGCACCAAGACCCAGCAGAGCTAATGGCTGTTTCTACTTGTAAATATGGCCATAATTTCTTGCGATCGGATGGGCTTGAACACATGTCAACTTATCAGCCGATAGTTAATTGTGCTTATCAGGCGGGGTATGGTGGAGTTCTTTGATAACAGTCACATACATCATCATCACAGCAGCGCCCGTGGAAGTCTACACCTCTGTGGGTACTGCTGGCCGGAAGTGACCCGCCGGGCGAGGGTGGGTCGCCCGCGGCCACGCCGACAGACTCCAGGAAGTAGTGTCGCTCGCGGCGGTGAGTCGAAGCGACGTCGTCGGCGCGTCGCGGGCACGCTGGCCGGACGGCTGGGAGACCACGGGAGGAGGTGCAAGGCGTGTGTGAAGGGACTGGAAGGGCAGTTCTGCTCACTTTAAACTCATGCGTTTCAGGAACTTAACATTGTGATTTTACGTCGTCTTTTCTATTTAAACCACACATTGGACAATAAAACTATTTGCGCTCTCCCTAAGTGATGGCTGAAGCTCTCACAATCTGTGGATGATTATACAGTGTTGGAAGGTTGTGAGCCGAGGATATGCCAAGTATGGAGATTTACGCTCATTGGGTCGGAAGTACTTTACATCGTAAACGGTGTGAGACGCTAAGGACCGTCGTGTGCCTGCAATTTCCGAAACTTCCGGTTTGGTACCGTTTCCAAAGTCGGGAGATTGCGTGGAGTTTGTTTAATTTTCTGTATTTGGACTTGCTGAAGAGTGTTGAAAATTTTGGTGGGGAGACTGCCCTGGAATTTGTGTGACATTCTTACAGACTTTCGGTGTCTTCTAGCGTGAGACCCATGATCGTGGGGTCATTGTCTAGACGTTGAGTAAGACGGTTGATTGCTCAGGAGTTGGCCTCCTTACTCCCTGCATAGAGCGTCTGTTTCAGGTACCTAAACTGAATACAATTTGAAAAAAATGTTTTCAGTTCTACATTCACCGTTCTTTTCAATTTCAACGTTCCACTGGATTAATGAAAACTGTGCAATACCATTGAGTATATATATAGAAGCAGATTATTCTCCATGTCTCGCGAACGAAAATCAACGGAATACGAAGTTCTCACCTCGGCTTGGGCTGCTCTGCTGGTGCCAAGGATGCAGCCAAGGCTGCGGGAAGCTGCCCAGTCCGACGTCGACCTCCCAGCTTGTGACTCCCGCCCCATGACTGGCATCGCGCGGCGAGGGCGGGGCGAGAAACACCGCCCGCCATTGAACAAGGGCAGCTCGGATGAAATTAAATGTTAAGAACGGTTTTGAGGAGAATAAAAATACTGAGAGAACATTCTTAAAAGGAAACAAATCCACTGTAGACAACATAGCTTGTGCGTTTCCTCTGACGTATCTATTTTCTGTTCATGCCATGGATTTATGCTCAGGTTCTGTTTTGAAAACACGTGTCGCTATGCAAACCTCCTGTGTTGCCGGCTGCTCGCGGCAGCGTCGCGACCCGATGGCCCGCTTGGACGCTCTGCGGCTGGTTCGGCGTGACCCCGCGGGGCGGCGCCCGCGTCGTCTCGTAGAAAGCATCCGTGGCTGCTCGAGGCACCTCGCCAAGCCGCAGCAGTCGCGCCGGCGTCGGGGCGTCTGTGGTGATGGCCGGCGGGCGCAAGTGCCTATTAGGGAAGTGCGACCAAAAGAAAGAAGACTCTTTGTAGGCAGAGGAGACTGCCTTCACGTGTGGATAGTCGTGAAGAGGTTGTGATTTGGCAGCACTGAGAGTGCAGTGGAAAAGTGAGCACCTGCAGGACGGACTGAGGGCTGGAGGCGGCGTCTCACTCTGTCGCCGCCGCCATCACCATGGGTCTCTCGCAGAAGGATATGCTGGCTGCCGTGGAGCGGTCACAGAAGCAGGCTATCAAAAAGGTGGGTGGAGCTTCACACTTGTGGCTGTGGCTGAGTTTCAATGTTCTCGATCCGGAGCGGGCCGGCGATCCGAATACATCGTGGAGTCGTCGAGTTCACCGAGTGCTATTTTCCCAGCACTTTAGCACGGACCTTGCTATAGAGCCGGGGAAATACCACTTGATGGACTCCATTGGCAGTCCGATCCAGATCGAATTTTGGCCTTGGAGCCAGGCCACCGTGTCTAAAGTGCACCTGACCCATCTTTGGCGCTGTCATTAGTGGTAGACGGCGTGTGCTTAGCTGGAGGGGAGGGGAACGGAAATGACTTTGGCGGTTTAGTGTAAGGGTAAAGCTATTGTGAACTGAACTTGCGGTATCGAATATAGCATTGGCTAGCCTGAACAGAGACTAGATATAGGTGTACCCGTCAGCGCTGCGGTATTTACTTATTGTTGACCGAATAACCCGTTGAAGAACCGCCCGGGGCGTAGCCGGCAGTCAGTTTTGACTTGACGCGGGGTAAAAAATAATAAATTCCATGGTCCAGGGATAGATAAAGTTTATCATACGCCACCCTATCTTAATATGTAGGCCATGCATTTGACTGGTCTTTTTAAGTATGCAACATCTATATTATTCTTTAGTCATAAACTATTGGTGTATGTGTTGGCAGAAGTTCACTCCATAAACTGTGAGATCAGAAGAAGTGTACTGGAAGCTTCAGAAGCGTTATTTATGCTTATCTATTGTGCTTATCCTCAAACTACTGAGATACCATTACAGCCCACAGGCCACGCAGGGCGGATCAATTCCAATACCCCTCCCTCTCCCTCCGGCCCGACTCCCGAAAAATATTTTATCAGACCGTGCGTGCCAGTATGAAGAGATTCCCACACTTTATAATCGCACGTGCGGTCTGGTCAACCATTGTTCAAGGGCCGGGGCTGGTATTGCACATATTCGTCCACATAGATTTACAGCTGAACTGGGCTAGGCTCTATAGTCAAAATGCGACCCAGATTGGACGGCCGATGGAGTCCAAGTGCTATTTAGCGCGGTCCGTGCTTAAGTGCTGAGACAATAGCACTCGATGAACTCGACGACTCCATGATGTATTCTGATCTGCGGTTGTTCGATACGGATCGCATTTTGACCATGGAAACTGAGTCACTATTTTAGTGTCTTGGGCTTATGTGTAAATTATTAAAGCGTAAGATGACTATTTCTGCAGCCGCCCATTTAGCTCCTTTATTTAATATCTACGTGAAAAGATTAATGGATTCCTACTGAGATCCAAACTTCAAAAGCTGATAATCTTATCAGACTTACGCTTACTCGTTAAGTAAATTTCATGGTTATCATTCGAAGATAAGGAGATATATGGGAAAAACCTGATCTTTTGAACATACTTGAGGAAAATGTTGAGCACAGGAGCCTGAACGCTTATTCTTGTTCGATCTATTTTCCTCAGAACTAAGACTGCTGCCTATTGAGGTGCGAATGAGCCATTCAATATAGCACGATGTCACAATCTGACACCTATCCTACTCTCTCGGAGCGTTGGAATAGTAATTTCCTCTCGTTAAACTCGACAAGTCCTTTTTTAGATAAGCTGCCTTATCTAGGGGTAAAAGGTAGTTTTTGTTTCCAGGAAAATTAATAGTTTAGTCAAAGTCTGCCCTATACCATCTCCTCAACATGGATGTAATAATTTTACATACAGCACACCTTAGAGCAACCTGTGTTGTAAGCCCCAAAGTACGGGAAGAGGGAAGTGGCACTAGGTAAATAACACCTTTTAACTTCTGAACCCTGAATTAGGTGAAATGAGTTTCAACCATTCCCTCTCGAAGCATTGCCTGAAGTAGTGCCTGAGGAATTTTGTGTTGGTTGAATCTTACTAAGTGTGCGGGCAGCAGCGGACTGGTGTCGAGTGAGGTATTGGGCGGCAGGCCGCGCCCGTCGATTAACCCTCCCCTCTCGCCACGACTGGTGCAGGAAACCACAGCGCACAGCTCCGCCTTACCTATAGGTTGTTTTTCTTTTGCAACTCGTACCAACATTTTAGGTCCGGGTCATGTCACCAGTATAGATCAAATGATTGAATCTGAAAAATGCTTAACGAGGGACAGAAGAAAGAGCAAGCTTAATGTATTGCTCCAAGATTCATATGAAAAGTTCGCTAAACACCACAACTTTTGACAACAGGATGTTTTTGTAGTGACCTAAAAAGGCCTCGCCAAAAGTTATAGAAAATACCTGGTAGAGCATTTTTCTAAGATTGGAGATAAAAAGGTTGAATGTTGTCATTGTGAATAGTCCTAAAAATAACCGTCTTACATTCATACTATATATTGAAGAGAAAAGGCCAAGATAATAAACAATATTTCGAATACGATTCTTTGTCAAGTTTTGAATGACCAGAAACACGAAAGTATGTAATATTCCATATTTCGGTTTTTTGTTCCGTAAAACACGCGGACATTCGAGCCTACAACCTTTGTACCCAGTGTTAACATATTAGCAACATATCTTCCTTAAGTTTCACGTTATTATAATATATGCAATCGATGAAGGACAAGTACAATACGCACACGCACATCGAACCTGAAAAGGAATGCTAGGCAATCAACAGCAATCAGAACGAGGAGTACGGGACGGGAGGGAGAAGGCGCCATGATGAACCCTGTTTGTTCATCTGGGGCTTTTGGTTCCGGATTTCCAGGGACTCTTTAATTTTACAGTCAGCATCATCTTTGCATATGTGTAGTATTTCTATGGTGAATGTCCTGTCTGTGATTTGTGTGTCTAAATGGTGTTCTCTAGTATGATCCCCTAAGTGTTTACCCCGTTCCTTTCGTCTTGCGTGGCCTAGATGTTCCATGAACCGTGTCCTGATTTGTAGTGTGGTTTCGCCTATATATATATATATAGTGAGAGCAGAGGGTACAGGTAATTTTGTATACTGTGTTTTTTACGTGGCACCTACCTTTTAGTCCCGAGTTGCATGTGTGGCATGTTTTTCTGTATCCTCGTGGGCAGGGTGGTGGTTCGAGGAATGATCTGATGAGGATATTGGCTAGAGTTCGACCACTCTTCCATGCTATGGAGATGTTGAGGTCTGATGATTTGACTGCGGTGGTGATTCTGCGTGCCAGTTGGTCGTCTATAAATGGGAGAGATATGTATGTTGTGGTTTTATATTTGTTTAGTCTAGTGTGATGATGTGGTTTGTAAAGTACCGAATGTTGGATGCGGTTGATTAGGGCTAGTGGGTATCCGTTCAATTGAAAAAGTTTGGAGATCTTCTCAAGTCCTTGCCGGAAAGTCTGATCCCAACCTAATGGTTCTTAATGATTGTGAGTGTAGGATGGAACGTTTAGTCTGTATGGGGTGGGCTGAATGGAAGTTAAGTATGATGGGTGCTGTCATGGCTTTGATGTATAGTTCGGTAGTGTATTTGCCTGAGGGATGTACAGTAAGAAGAGTGTCTAGGAAAGAAATTTGATGGTTTTCAGTGTTGTCAGACCTTTCTATACTGAATTTTATCGACGGATGGAATTCATTTATGAACCTAAAGTAATCATCTAGGGTTTCGTTTCCGTGTGTTCACAATCCAAATACGTCATCAATGTAACGAAAATATTCTATGGGCTGGAGTATGTCTGAGGAAAGTATGAGAGATTCTACAGTATGCATGAATAATATTGCCAGAGGGGGTGCTATCCTGCTCCCCATCGCTATACCATCAGTCTGTTTGTACACATCTTTCCCGAATCTAAGATAGTTGTTATTCAGACAGTGTTCCAGAAGGGACTGTATGTCTGGAATGGTAAGGCCATATAAATCGACTTTGTTCACGTGGGTTGTAAGCATTTTTATTGTTGATTCAATGGCCTCTGCTGTCGGAATATTTCCATACAAATTATTTACATCTACCGTAAAAGCTATTGTGCCTTGGGGAAAGCCAGTGGGGTAACGTATTTTTAGATGGTTGAGGTAGTCGTAGGTATTGGTTAGGTGGGCAGGAACAAAAATAAGAAGTTGGAAGATAATCCGTTCTAACATCCAAGTTAATTTGTCGAGTGGGTCCCCGCACGCTGAGACTATAGGCCTGAGGGGGATGGGTGGGCTTGTGAGTTTTAGGCAATCCATAGAACTCTGCTGTTCTTGATTCTTTTGGTATGATTGCGTGAATAAGCTTGTCTGGAAGTTTATCTTTCATGGTGTGTTTGATCAGGACTCCGGTTGTTTTATCTAGTTTCTTTGTAGGGTTTGTAGGGCGTATATCTATGGGCTGGTAGGTACTTATTATTGTCTGTGCTTTATTGACGTAATCATCTTTTGTCATAATTACCATGTCCTTGCATTTATCGGAGCGTTTTACGACTGTGCTTTCGTCCCCCTTCAATTGTTTTAGCATCTTGATGTCGTCTTTAGTGTGGTTATGCTGGGCTGTTTGTTTGTGGTGTTTGTATAGTCTCATCACTTTTTGTTTAAATTGTTTTAGTGAGTGTTCTGTCACTATGCTTGCCGTGGGTGCCTGACAAGTTACAATGTCACTAAATCTAGGTTTAAGATTTATTTTATGTGCTGTTCTTGGTTGGTCGGATTTCTGCTGGTCAGGAGCTGATGGCTGCGTCAAAGGTATGGATTGTGGTGTTTTTGAGGATGTCGTGTGTTGAGTGGTTGATTGGGGTAGGCTGACATTTTTTAAAGAATTGTGATTATTATTGTTTTGCCTTTCTTCTATGTCCTCCTTCCATCGTATTGCAAAGGCTCCCCGTCCCAGTCCCGCTTCTACTTCTTTGAGTACATGGGTATTAATCTGACGTGTGAGAACAAAGTTTGGGCCCTTTTCCAATAGGTTAGCTAAACCAGGTTCTATTGTAAGCTGACTCAGGTTTAGAAACTTTTGTGGGTTCACTTTAGGTTGCGTGCTCGTTTTCTGAGGCGGTTTAGTGCCAGTATTATACCTAACATGAGCAAAAACACCAGCATATAGGTTAGCAGTTTCATCATACGGTGCATATTCCCTAGCATCCCACCATTGTGTCGAGGTATCATCAAGATCGGTTATGATCCCTACGTCATTAGAAGCATCCTGGTAGAGACTAGAAAACTCCATCTAACACCTTTCTCCGCCTTTCGCTACCTAGCGTGGTTTCTGAGGTCTGAAAGGGAGCGGGTACACTGGCGGATCCAAAGGGGGCCAAAGGGGCCGTGGGCCCCTCCAAACTCTAAAATAGTATATTTTACCCGCCCCCAAGCTGGTTTGGACCCTCCAAAATTTGTTCCTGGATCCGCCAATGAGCGGGCACACTTCCTCTCTTAAGGAAGCTTGGATCCCCGTAACTGCGTGTGGTAAGGAGACGTGCGTAGGCGTTCTGCTGCTCTGCAAGACTGTAGCCTTTATTGTTCAGAAGACTGGAGGAATGAAACCTCACAATTGATATTTACCAAGTCATAGGACTCTTTGTGGAATATGTGCAGCTATGTTCTACCATTATTAGCAGGAATAGTTTTCCTCTTTGCATCGTCTAAAGTGTGACATAGCGTTTGACGAAATAATGCAGTGCTCGTTGTTTATACGGGTGTGCGGAAATCATATAAAAACATTTGTCACAGGGCGATGGTTTGTTCCCGCTTGTCTGCTTGCCTGCTTGCTTTTGCATGATAGATGAGTGTGATCGAGCTATGCCTGGTTCCGATGGACATTTTCGGGGATTTTCCGCTTTTCGGCTGGTCTCGTTTGTAGTTTAGGGTCTTCGGCTGGCGTAAGTGCATGGTTATTGTATTGGCTTTGATGTGGCGTGGGCTTCGGGATTAGTACCGGCCGTGGAGATGGAACCCCGGCAAAAGGTCTGGCGGCATTTTTGGGGCTTCACTACGTGACGGAAGGTGTGTTTCCTGTTCAGCCCCACCAATGACCTGCTTTGAACTAAATCCACTTAGCAACCAGTGGATATACTTTATTTTTATGTGCTGATCTTTCGATGTTTAACAAAAATGTATCAATAGTAATTACCTTGCTGTGAAAATGCTGTACTTAATCCTTGTTTTTGCAGTGGGATATGTCTGGTAGATCGCGAACTCCATGATGATGTGGCGTTCTGGGTTTGTGGACATAAAAGTTATTAACTGTTTATTTTGTTGCAACCTTCCATCAGGAAATATTCGCAAAAACTCCACATATAAACGTGTTTTAACATGGCAAGTAAAACTGTGTCCACAAATTCACCATCTATCTTGTAACGTACAAGAGTCAAAGAGCCAAAAAGCGTTAAGGGTCGAAAAGTAGTTTTCGATGTAGCGACTACGGGTCGAGGTGAGTCACCTGACCTGCGCAGTACCGGATCTAGGCCTATTTGGGGAGGGGGTAATGGGTCCAAAACGTTAGAAATATTTTAAGAATATAAGCAACAATGGTGGTGGGTTGGGAGAATTCCTATTTTACCTGGAACCACCCCTGAGCCTGAGGTTAACGGGTCAACATTTCAAGAAACATGTGCATGTAAAAATAAGCCTCGGAAACTGCATTTCTTGTTCACCACGATTCTAAGGATGCATAAAATGTCTATGCTTCTTTACTTAATCCTCTGATATCAATAAAAGAATAATTGAACTCCTTATGCTGACCTCGAAAAATGCCTCAGGTCATAACCCTGCAACTGTGCCTTTGATGGAAGAAAACTTTGAAAGCTTGCTGTTACAGACCAGAAAACTGAGGCCTGATCTGCACTTTGGTGCAAATTCGAGAGACGACAGTTTCGTGCCTCGGTTGACCTGTGGTGGACAGCCTCAAATGACTTTCGAGGGAAAAAATAAAACCCGATAAAATGAACCCAATCAAATGGCAAGATCAGTCAGGCGTAGCGCTGTAGAGAAGAGAGAGAGAGAGAGAGAGAGAGAGAGAGAGAGAGAGAGAAGAGAAAGGTAGAGCTTGTCTAGTCTATTGTAAGTCACTACTCAGTCGTAGAGTAAGAGCCTGTATAGCCGTTAGTACCTCTAGAGTAAGAGCCGTCAGTCTCTTGTTATTCGCTACTCCCTCGTAGAGCATGAGCCTGTCGAGCATCTTGTTGGTCACTACGCCCTTGTAGAATAAGAGCCTGTCTAGTTTCTTGTTATTCACTCTCCCTCGTAACACAATAGACTAGCTAGTGTTCTCTTATCAATTATCGGATGAATGCTCAATGAACTGTAACCTCATCAGTTTAGGGCTGTAAGATGTCGGTCTCGCTGTCTCATGGCAGTCTGAACGCCTGCGCGTACAACGCCGGTTTCTCCTCTCCACCTTTCTCGCATTCATCTCAATTTGGTATTTACCGGGATTTAATGTTCTGTTTTCATGCTGGTGTTTTATTATGAACATCAACGCATTTTAAGCTTGTCTAATATTACAAATACATTTTGGAGCTGAATTTGTTCTTGGATATTCTTAGGTGGAATCATTGTAACTATTGTTGACTGATACTTGTTCTTAATCTTCAGCAGGTTTTAGGTCATTGTATTTTCTGTTAAAAAATCACCGACGGGGATATTTTGCGTGTTCTTATTCAGCTAGTTTTAGAGTGAATGCTGTGAGAAACTAAAATATTTGTCTTGGCCTCATTCTAAAGTTCGCTGGCTCCTGGGCTCGAGCTGTGTTTATCTTCTTATAAGCTCTTGCGACCGATCTATGATGTTACAGCTCTTTGAATAGGTGTTCGTTTGTTTAGGTTCTTTCACACCAGTTAAGCTATCGGGCGATATGATGGGTATATTGTTGCTCCTCTCCTGTATTTCGTCTCCCCTTTCTTTCACATCGCCTTTGGCACGACCCTTGGGATTTGCGCCGTTCCATTGGATCAGCCATAGCCAGCTGCCGAGCTCAACTCTTTGGGCACTGGAATGTCAGCCAGTACCCCCACCTGGACTTGCGGCTTTTGGGAGGGGAGGGGACAGCAGGGCCAAAATCGTGTGATTTTTGTTAATCGGAAACAATTTGAAGGTTGGCTGGGTGAATGCCTTCCCCTCCCCAGGGCCCGTCCTTGGGGCCGGCTCTGGCCGCGGCAGTTGGCGCGCCCGTCTGTTGGAGTCCTCGCTTAACCTTCACCCGGGTGGGGGTCTTTTTAGACCCCCTCGGGTTTTTCCGAAGTGACCAAAAAAACGGCGGCGCGCAGCACCGCCAAACCTAGTCTAGCTGTTCCTTCATCATTTTTACATTTGTCCTCAAAATTTTAGCTCAAGGTCATCAGGCCAGGTGAAGTGACCTCTCCTCAAAAAATGCTTAGTACTGCATAACTAAAACGAGGGTTAATCGATCAAGTTCAAACTCATATCACATATTGGACCCACCAGGAGCTACAACATATGTTCCGGGATTGTTTTATATTGGTGACCTAAGGTCATGTGCAGAGCATGACCTCGTTGTAAATACAAGGGAAAAATCTCGAACTGAGCTTCTCTCAGTAAGTATAACTGGAATCAACTTCAAACATCGGTTACGACTTGCTCTTAGCCCATTTATGAAGTTGATACAAAAATTTTGACTTGTGACCTTTAAAACGTCACCTTGGGTCAAATAAACATTTTTTGGTGTGTTACTCTATAAATTTCCAATGAACAAAGATAAAACTTTTATTTTGTCACCAAAGTGTTTGTATGGTCACTGCAAGTCAAATGATATACATCATGACTATACCAGGTCAAGTTGGGCCAGACGGTTGACCTGGGTCAGGTCAAATTTTAAGTTTGACCTGGCATAGCAGTATTATATATCATTCGATTCGTATTAACGAGAGGATTGCAGTGGTGCATCAACTATGGATGCATCTTGCTTGGTTTGAAAGTTATTAGCGAAAAAGAACACGCGCCCATGCATGGCTGGCTATGGACATTCCCAAGAACATTCTCAATATTTAGTGACGTACAGCTTCCTAGGCTTTGACCTGAGCCGAAAATCATTCGAACTGTAATGAAGGAGCAACTCAAGAGCTTTCGAATGGCATTGAAAAAATTCTAGCTATCATAGTTTCGGAGATATGAGGTTTTCTTAGTGCACTCCATATTAACGATTTTGACCTATTTTGACCTCTGGTGACCTGGGTATTGACCTGACGCGAAAAATGACTTAAGTGCTTTCGATATCATTTTTGAAGATGTTTCGATTGCCGATTTGTGCTTTTTTTAGCTCTCTTAGTTTTTGAGATCGTGGGGGTCTTTTTTAGCCCCCCCCCCAGCAGGGCGAAGGTGGCTCATGCCCGCCACCGGGGCAAGGGTTAATGCATAAGCTGCGCGGCGCGGCAGGCACGGCAGTGTTGGCCGCCGTGCACGACGAGAGCCGATGCTGAGGCTGAGGCTGAGCCGGCACCGCGCAGCCGAATCCGGGTCTGAGCCGCCGCGGGGCCGCTCCGGTTCCCGGAACGGCGCCCACTCCCACTCTGACCAGCCTCCTCAGCCTCCCTCAGACTGACTGCCAGTCACCGGCCACTGAGCCGCGTCGTGGGGGGAGGATTTAGTCATGCGCCTACGCTGTGTCAATTCCCACGGTTGCCGTAGTATTGCATGACCTTGATTGGCTAGTGTGTACTCATCAGGCTATTGTTCGCAGTCAGACGGGAGTTAAGGCACGTGACCCGTACATCACTGATTGAAGCGGCGATACTGGCTGTTCTGTTGTTAACAAGGCTGGTGGGGATTTTTATCGCCCTGAGCGATCTTGTAGCAGGATCTAGGTATCGGATTTTTTAAGCTGTTCTTTGGAGTTGCGAGCAAGGTTCAAAGAAGTAAACCGGCTCTCATTTTTCATGAAGAAAGAACAGCTTGGATGGATCGGGGCAGCTCGTTCGTCAGTTTTGCCAGCTGCACCAAGACAGTGGCATACCCAGGACTTCATTTGGGGAGGGGAGGTGAACCTGGGGGCTCGAGGGCTGGAGCTTCCCCCCGTCATAGCCTCGGAACAGCCTCTCCCTGACCTCCCTTGTATCCACCACTGCACCTAGAGTCCAGTGGTGTCACTGTGTTGTGTTGCACTGTGAAAGTTTGGCAGAGGAAAAGAAAAGTATTATTCAGCTACTACAGCCATATATTCAGGACGGAGAAAAGATCGTGGGACAACTTCTGCTTTTATAGAAACAGTGGCGGATACAAGGGGGCAAGGCGGCGGCTCAGGCTTTCCCTAGATGTCAGAATGCCTACAGTAAATGCATAGCTGGAGGCTGTTCTGAGGCTATGACGGGGGAGGCTCAAGCCCGCTACCCTTTCATTGTCTCGGAGCCAGCTATGCATTCACTACAGGCACTCTGACATTTCTGGGGGAGGTGCTCAGCCGCTCTGGCCCCCTGGTATCCGATTCTGGAAAGAGAAAAGGAAGAACACTAGAGTTTGGACAACAAGGAAGGAACGGAAAAAGTAAATCTTGCCAGTCTCTGACTGAGAGGCCGATGTAAAGACATGTCCTCGCAATCATCATTATCATCGGGATCACACGATGCTGTGGTACGTTTGAGGCTGGCGGGACAGAGGCACCGGTTTCGGGGGCACCATTAGGCTATGTGGGGGCGGAACTTGTGCCAGACACGGCCTAGCATGAGCTGCTGACCACCGCCAGTCCTGTAAATACGAGCCTTTTTAAACTGATCAGGTAATGGTTAAGGAAACTTGACCGCTTGGGCGGAGGAAAGCCGCAGAGTCAACCCCAGCTGCCTTCCGCGCAGTCTGTGTACGACTGAGGCTTAAAACACGCACAAGACCAGAACTGGTTGCGGGGTGGGGGAGGGAGGGTAGGAAGGGTAGGGAGAAGTACACTTTTCAGGCCACGTTGTTCGCTAATACATTCGCGAATTGTATTCAAAGAGGGCCCTAGCAGACAGGCAGGTCATTAACACTGCTGACACCTTTCGGCGCTGCAGCTGCCGTGTAGCCAATTGCACTCCCCTGTTCCAACATCGATGTTGGATGGCACGGTACTCTCAGTGACTGAGCACCCCCCAAAAGCTGGCTGAAGTGGCACCCTCAAATGCTAGTTGTCGAGTTATGATTTCATCTGTGTCAGTGTACAGTGTTCCGAATTACCCTGGAACATGTCACTCTGACAGCTGCCGGCCTGATTCCTGGCAGTGCCCTGTTCCTTTAACGCAAGGTCGCCGCAGGGCTGTTCGTGGCCGACTGCTGTGGTTTGGGGTGCTCTATATTCAGCGCGTGACACTTGGCGGCGCTGAAAGAACGCCGACGTGAAGTCTCGCGGCCCGCCGCTGACGGCCGAACGCCGAACAAACCATGGACAGGGGCGCACTCAGCACACTGAAAAGTAGAGGAGGAAACAGCTGTTGGCTATAGGTTCATTTTAATCATGGAGGACATTTAGTGCTACATCTAGGACATTTATTGGTTTGGGAAGAGGTTAGAGCGTTAAACCAAAATTTATTGTTCCTAGAATACGGAAAATACGAAACAAGCTTCTGAGGAGACCAGGAATTGGGACTGAGGTCGAAACTCAACATCGATAGCCCGGAGCGTTGGATCATTACCTACCAGAATCATGCGCATCGAACTTGAGTACGTATTGTTTTCAGTGTGTCCAGCAAGGCAAGCGATTGGATTATACCTTTGATCGTGTTGTCACCAGCCCCCAACTCCTGTTTGTTGCTCCTGTTTGTCACTAGTGAAAATAAAACATGCCTAGCTGACTTGCGCTTCATTTTGCGCAATAGGGTAGGCAGGTACTGCCCTTGTCTTGCATTATCCAGGGCTTCAAGTGTGAAACTAGTTCAGTGGAGGCGGGATAGCGGAAAGGTTGTGCAAACTGGGGCAGTGCACGGCGCACTCGAAACACGCGTAATCTTCCTCTCCGCTGAGTAAAAGCCAGAAAATCCGCTAACTTCCTCAGTTTGGCTTAGGCTCCTACTTTTGTTTGTCAGACAGGTTTGTGATGGGGATGACAATGTTTAAAGCGCTTGCAATAGTGGCTTTTTTAGGGTCAGTGATTTTCACAGGCATGGTCAGCGGCAGATTCATATTCACACCTTTACATGTATTGTGATTGATTGGTCCTTCTTTCTGGATGGTGCGATGGAAAAATATAGGAGTGCCAGTAATGACGATAACCAGAAATTGTTGATAACAACTATTCCATACAATTTCCGAACAGCTCTAAAGTGGGCGACCACCATCATCCACTGGAGCCGATGATTAGTTAGATTGGTCGGTGTGATGTTTGATCGCCGCTAGACTGGTTGATGGCCCACTTCCTCCAGCAGTCAGTCCGAGAGCTCCTCAGGTTCTCCAACAGTGGTGGTGTTTAGCCCGTCCAGGCAGAAACCCCAATACAATGGTGTCACGATATGGTTCACATTAGGTTGAAAAGGCTGCTCATATACATGCTAAGTATTTGTTTTATATTAAAGTTACACTGAAATGATGCAATATTTATACGTACAGCGTTGCCATCAGAGACGGATTTCATAAACGATTTACAGCTTAAATTTTACGGTTTACGGTTAGCAGGCTTCGAAAATTGTGCATTTTACATTTCAATTGTAAATGTGTTGTCCTTTACATTTTGCCGATCAAATGTAAACGCCGTGTCGTTCTGACTTTCATGAAATCCGTCTGTGTCTGATAATTAGGTTCACAAATCACAGTACCTTTTCAAACGCTTAGCTCGTTTTATGATGTATTTGCCTCCACTCTGCATTAAAAGCGTCATGATATGTTTGTTTTTCCATCCCACAGGGCGGGACAGGCTTCTGTTGTTTTGATAGTGTCGGTACGTATGCACATTGCTGTTTAATGCAGTTACCTACTGGAAGGTGAAACTGCGTGTTTATGTACCCGCCGCGGTGATGTCTTTGAATGCTAATGACGTCTTGATGGCATCATTTATAACGTTTCCATCTAGTTGGTTGGTAAACTTTTAGTATACTATTCACGTAGGTACTCCTGGTATGCCAATGCTCTTTGAACGTACGTGATGAACTTATGGGTAGAACGCTGCCCTTTACAGGTATAGTACACATCCTTGAAATATGCATCTCGATGCCGTCATCATGGGCTCAAATTTTATACCGCTCTGCGTTTCTAACGAAAAAATTAAGTATTTATAAGGTTCCTATAAATTCCAACTAAATATCACAAAAGCTGAAGTCAGAAAACAATCTTGTTTTCATTGACGTTTTATAGATTATGACGTAAATTGACATATGACATGATATGACGTGATATGACTTAAATCGAGTTGGGAAATTCCATTTAGATCCTGAGCTCATGCACCCTCAAATCAGTAGCAATAAAAGCATATCTTGGAAAGAAATGTTCCGTGTTTAGTTAAATCTTGACGCGGGTTAATATTGACCCTGGTTAATTAAAATGTGTCGCGTAGATACGTCAAATATGGCGTAATTACGTCACGGTGACGTGATTAGACGTGTGAAGCACTCCTTTGTAGTTCATGAGCATAGAGATTAACTATTACTACTAGAGAGGAACTGCCTATTCAAATGTTGTGACCACTTAAAAAACGGTGGAATTGAAGCTGAAACCTGGCTTTTTTCGAGTCAGAAAAATGAGCCGTGATCGCTCGTGAACTTAATCTTTTGGATAATTCTTGTGTGAAAATGACATCATTTTTATCTGTATAAAAACTTACATTCAAGTAACTCGTACATTAAATTTTCTGGAAAAAGGTCATAGTATTATAATAATTGTTTTCCATGACAAATCAATTAGCTTATTTAATATTATAGAAATATATATCTTTAGCTTAATGAATTAGCTTAATGAATTATATTTATTACACCGTTTTTTCCGGCCGTCGCAATCGTCGCACACTAGTTTTGACGACCATCGCACACTAGTTTGTCTGCATTTTAGAACGAGTGGTGACTTAATAATAATAATAATTTCCGGGGCTTACCGACACACCAATTGTCGGGGTCAAGTGGCGTCGCCAACTCGTTCCCTGTTGAAAGGGTTTCTCGGGAGCCAGCTTGCTCCATGTTCAGAGAACGAGTGGTGACTTAACACGCGCACTGGAGGGGGCCTCGGAGGCCCCCCACCTGTTTTTCCGAGGTGGCCGGAGAACCGCCCGTTCCGAAACACGAAACTCTGTCACATTAAGCAGAATTTAATAGCGCGTCGATTGGTGAAGATTTTTTGAAAATCGGTCGAAAATTTTTTGACTTATAGGCTTTTAAAGTCAGACCTGCATTTTGAGATCGCCGTAATCGCGCGGTCGGACCAGTAAGCTTGTATTGGATACAGGGTGGTGAAGTCATAACACCATATAACCGGGATTATATGTCAAGGTCACCTCACATGAAGGTCAAGGTTAAGGTAAAAGGTCACAAGTCAAGGTCATATCTGCACTTTGAAGGTCACTGACCACAGTGCTTCCGGTCAAATGACGTTACCCGGTCTGACGTACGTTATGCTATGACGTCAGCGATAAGGTACCCCAATACCAAGGTCAAGTTCAAAGGGCAAGGTCAAAGGTCATTTGCAAAGGTCAGTCCTCATTTCCCACCAAACAGTGGCTATAGTGTTAGTCAAAGTGTACATTATAAGTAGTATACTATATTGTGACCTTACAGGTCAATGACCTTGATTGACCTTGACCCAAAAATTGACGGAAAAGCCCTTTGAGACCTTCTCTATATGACCCTGGTCCGCCTTTAGCTTATTCCTGCCATTTTCCCGCATAATCACGGCATTTACCAGTCGGTCCCCAGCATGGCCAAGTTTTGACCTTTATGACCTCGTTTGACCTTGAAGATATTGACCTAGGTCAATAAAAGTGGTCATGATGTAGATCACCATAACCCTCACCCACCTCTCAAATTTTGTTTTTCTATACCTCTTAGTTTCCGAGATCTTAGGGGGGCCTGCCAGGCCCCCCCTCCAGTGCGCGTTAGTGCCAGACCCCCTCCAGTGCGGGTGTTAATAAAGTCACATAATCCTGACGAACAGGATACAAAAGTCCCTAGAACTCAGAGATAGCACCTCTCAAGCGGCCTAAAGGTGATAGCAAAGCTCTCCACCAGGACCGCATCCGGAAGCAAATCCAGAATAATCGGATAACCAGCCACAGCGACCATTTGTTATACATAAGCCTAACATTGCCTACTGGCGTAGTTCAAACCAACACAGTCGTCGGGGCGAGTCTATCCTCACCAGACTTAGGAATGGACACTCCAAACGAAATGCCTATGAGCGTGCGGGTACCTGTGGTACCTGTGACGCCATGGAAAACCCCTATCACGTACTGATGAAATGTCCCAAAACCTTACTCGGCAGTGATCACCTCGAGCTGCTTGACAAGCTCTTCACCTTTTTGAAGGATGTTAGGCTAGAGCAGCTTATCTTAAAAACATCAATGATGACAGGCATACACTATAGCTCAAAACTGATGGCAGCCCCGCCTCTTATAACAAACATTTATGCCATAGACATCCCCTGCAAAATTTTACTAATTGGTGCTTAAAACTTGGTTAAAATAGGCTATGACAGGTTAGAACTAGAACATGATAGGCTTAGAAGTGCCACAGACACTGGCTTGTTCTGGCTTAGAAGTGGATAGGCTTAGAAGTGTCATTGCCCCATTCCTGTTTTCCCCATGCATTTCCAATTGAGAGGTTATGATTCGTACCTGACCTTAGGTCATCGATATTAAAATCCTGCAATTTATGTTTTAGTATTCGGTGGGTGCATTATGTGGTATAAGTTTGAATTACTTATGCCACCTTAAACATTTTTGAAAGTAAGGTCACTTGACCTGCACTGGTGACCTGACCTGAGATGACCCAACCTTAAGATTTTGTAGAAAGTTTCGAAATTGATCAAGAAAATGTTGACTTTGTTTCACGTTTACAATTAGTGTATGTTTTTCTTCAACCCGAAAAGAAAATAATAGATATAACAGATAAAAAATGAATAAGCTATCAAATAAAACTCGCTTTATGCATATCATAGGGATTGTATCGTATGACCCCCTCCTCACCTACCGAAATTTTCGAAAATGGTCTAAGAAATATTCGTCCCACAAACATATGATGGAGACGATGAGGGACGACGAAGTGTTCACATGCGTCTGATGGGGCAGGTGCGACAGTGATCATGGCCGCGTAAATGGAATAGGTATTTTTTAAAGGAAAAAGTAAAAAGGACACAATACATTGGAATAATTTGTGAATTAAGTGTGGTATTTTTTAAGCCTTCTACCAAAAATGTGATGAACGTTTCTGCTGGGAATGACGTATATCAAGTGCACGAGCGCCTGAAGATGATATTTGTGACTTCATAAAAGCGAGATTTCAGCTTCAATTTTCTTCGACCGGGTATAGGGATTTTGATTGGCAGCTCCTCTCTAGTAGTAATAGTTGATCTCTATGTTCACGAGTTATAATGGCTCGTGCAGTCTTTGAGCATCAGTTTTTGTAAGTTTAGACAGTTTGACTTATATTTGTAAGCAAAGTCATATCTTTTTCACTAGAAATGAAAACAATTATAATTTTTGACGTTATTAGCATTTTATATGATCAAGGAACCGAGTCAAAATATTTCCATGGACATGCCCATTAGAAGTGGAATCCACCCCCAAGTATTTAAGCTGGACCGGATCAACCAATGATTGAATAACTTTAATACAATTCCCTGAATTACATCACTGGTGGTTTTAGATAGCCCAAAATGGAATTTCTGGAGTTGCTTTGGAACGTGCTATCAATTGCACTTTGAATGTAGAAGATGGGTTTGCTTGTGCCTACTTGAGTTTGGATGGGGTACAGCGTCAGCCGGCGCCTCCGCGCCGTGGCAGGTAGGGTGTCAGACCAGGCTACACTCCGCGTGAGGCGACCCGGCCCGGGCCACCACACAAAAACTGGCATCGCTGGCGCCTCCGAAGGGTCACCGACAGCGCCTGCCGACAGGGCCTCCAACCCTCCGACGCCCAGGAATGCTGTCGAATGATTACCGTAGCAGGAAATGGATGGGTCGTCTAGATGAGGCTTGATAAGTTCGGCTTGGTTATGAGTTCGGTGTGGTTATAAGTTCAGCGTGGTCACTTAGTGTCTGGACGTACCAGCGGTGGATTCCTGCCCGTGGCCCCTGGAGTGCACCATGCCTTCAGTTCAAGCCTGCAACGGACCGGTATGAGAAGTCACAGCGAAATGATTTGGATCCTGTGGACGTTTCCTGCGCGATGTGCGCCGTTTGTCTCGGTAAGGTTCCTCGCCGTCCAATCTGGCTGCTGCTGTGGGCGGCCTCCCGTGCTTCGTCAGCCGTGGTAAACGTCCACTCGCTGACGAATTTGGAGGCGGCGGCGGTTGACCCCGCGTCGCTCAGTGTCGACGCACCACACGGACGGTGGTGCGTCGTCATCGACGTCATCCGATCTCCATCAGCGCCGCTGGAGGCGCCGCGCGCGGATTCGCGCTGAAACCGGCCGGCCGCCCCGGAGGGGGTCCTGGCGCAGCGTGGGACCGCGCCGCTCAGGAACCGGGAGGTGTCATCTGCTCCCAAGGTGGCCATTGGCCTCATTTGACCCTCAGCGCGTGCGGAAACAAATGACGTTATGTCTTGGGATGGCTAACCAAAATGTTAATTGTTGACCATTCTTCACCGACGCCAAAAGGCGTACCAGAAGAATAAGAAGTGTTGGATATCACCGCAGCGATGGGTAATTGCCGATGTTTCTCGGTAAATCCGGTCGCATGTAGGATGAATCTCAGAAGATAACCAGTGAAGAGGCATAATGGCAAATCCGTGAGACGAGATCACTGCGTGACGGCCTTGTTTAGGTTCGAAACCATGCGTGACAACTGGGTTTCGGTTTCCAACCATCAATTACGGCTGAAAGACGGTGAGTTGGAGTGCCTTACATGGAAGCTTATCTCACCATCCTGTCAGCCCACTCAAGGCCATGTAAGTGCCTAAGCTATTTTTTCGTGACTGTTGGTTCTTTAGGCGCCTTTTTGTATCTTTTTATATCCATATTGCTTTCCTCACGCCTCTGTTTCGCAAAGTAGCGGGACATGATGTCAAGAATCCACGTGGAAGGGCCAGAGACGCAGAGAAGCCACTTGCCGCGATGAATGTTGCACCATGCGTTTTGCACCTGCCACTGCTAAGGTGTGTGAACAGATGGTCTATTCATTGGAGGACGCAGTGGGGGGAGGGGGAGGGTGGCATTCTGGCCATGCCCCCAAGCGCTGGAGGGGGCTCAAACTATCTTTTGGCCCCTTCCCCCAAAGGTCGGAGAAACTTTCGAAAAAGATGTTTGCACTAGGTCTGTCGAACAATAAAATCTTTGCTCCCACCCCCCCCCCACCCCCAGGAGAGAGCGATCAATTAGGTACTTGGAGAGGTAGCCCAAAACTCGGGTCTACGTCCTTCCCTGGGTCTATTCCCTGCTTACCGACTACAGCACATGTTTCTGAGCATCTGGCGTGCTACTCGAAGCCTCAAGCAGAAACTAGGCAGGTTACATCATCTTGACCAGGGATATTTCTACTAAAAGGAACAGGTACTTTCTGGCCTGCGATAACTCGTTTTGTTTAAAATGCAATGGGGGCGAACTAGATAATTCAAAACAAGTTACAAATATATCTGAATGCTAATTATCTAACGTTAAGCGGTTCTTTGAGCTTCACGAGGCGTAATTGAGGCTTTCTACGGTCCTGTGACAGCCCGAACGCGGAACAAGATCCATGCGGGTGAGCCTTGTGGGCTACGGAAGCTGATTATGACTGCGGTTATATAGTGCACGCGCGGTGGTAATGAGCGTAAGCCCACTGTGCGTGACCTTGCACAAGAAGCAGCTGCTTAAGCAGAAGAGGGTGGAACCACTGCTGGTCCCGCCGCATCCGTCCTAACGCAAACAAGCCTGCTTTGGTCTTGTTTTGCTCCAATTTGTTGCTTTCAAACAGGCTAATTGCTGTCAGCTGGCATTGAATTTTAGTGCGGCACGTTGGCGCTCTGCACAGCGTACTGTGGTATCACCTGAAATCTAAATAGCACAAACGTTATCTGGAGGAACATCGGCCCTACGCGGCTTTGCATGGAGGGGAATCCCTTTGTTGGAAGCTAATCTCTGTTGTTGCACAAGAAATCCGCCCATCATTGAATGAACGACCCTATGACCTCAAGTTGTTATCTAATAGAAGACACAATTTTCATTAAGCTATGCCATTAAAATGACGGCTTGTCAGCGCTAGCATACGAAGCTGTGTGGATACGATATCTTGCTTCTTGTTTTGTAGCCCCGGTCATTGAGGTGCGCAAGAATAATAATTACAGCGGCGTTCAACTGGCCTGATAAGTATCAGGTTGTTAGTGGTTCTGGCTCGGACACCAGCAGTCAGAAGCAGGGTCACCCACCTCTGCCGCTCGACTGCAGCTGCTGACCACCGCCTGCCTTTCCTCGTGTGACGTCACCTCACGCCCCATTCCGCGCGTTTTTGAAACGCGAAACTGCGTTCTTGTGTTAAGTGCTGATGGATATCGGGGTTAGCTGCAACGTAGGCCACCGCGTTTGGATCAAACAAACGGCCATGTCAAGTCGCCAGGCCTCCAGAAAGTGTAAGAAGAGGGTGGATCCCGTGGTTCGGGTAAAGGTATGAAAATGTGGAATTAAGCATTACATTTTGATGTTACGTTACTTTCCCAGCCTTGTAAGGATGCTTCCTTCATCCGTTGGGGGAATTCTACCCCGCCTGGTGAGGCTGTAAGCTCTGGTACGCACGTGAGATATTAAAGGAGTTTCCATGCTCATGTTTAGCCGCCCTGAGCTTCCAAGCATAGAGGAAGGCTTGTGGAGCACTGAAGCAGCTTCGACTGTACCGCACAATAATTTGGGTATCATAATAACGACGTGGTACTACAAATCGCACGATAACGCTGGTATTGTGATAAACAAATAATAAAATAAATTATACAATAAGCTCTTGAATGAGGGAAATTATACTTGACCGGGAGAGAGCAGCGGGTTGTGGTGAATGGTCAATGCTCATCATGAGTGGCAATGTCTTCCGGAACGCCGGAAGATGGGCTAATCTCGCCGTTGTTTGTATTTTAAAACAGGTTTTATTCTTCTACAGGTGATTGACCCATCTGTGAAAGGGACCTATATGAACCCACTGATGATTTATGAATAAAAGCAAACAAACAAACAGGCGAACAAACAAAGTCACCGGGTTCTTATTTTCAAAGATGCTAGGATAGAAGTTTGAGTGTAGTGTAGTTTGTAGTTTGTGTGGATGTTTTATACTTGCAAGCTAGGCCGCTGTAGTGGAACGCCAGGTGAAGTGGCCGCCAATATTTCCCCAGAGGGCCTGGGTTCCAAATACCTACTTACACCGGTGTTTTATTCAATCAAGATTAGAAGCTTATCATTCAAGATTCAGCTTATCAAGACTATGGCGCCTTAAAAGGAACGTGGCACCTTCATAATGGGATTTGAACGGGGATACCTATGTGATGGAGTGTTCCGAGGAACCACCTGGTCGGTACTGCATTCGTCCCACAACTTACCGTGTGCGGGGAAAAAGGCAACAATGCATCCCCTATCGACCCCTACCGTGGTAACGTGACGTAACGCTCACGCCCCCGCTGAATGGACAAGTCTTTCTTGTCTTAACCGCCTTAAAACCTCTGTGGTGAGCGTGCCTTTATATATATTGGCGAATGTAAATGCGCATAACTTGCTCTGATGGCTTGTTTCAAGTGTAAAACATATTCTAACAGGCGGAGATCAAGGGAATAAGAGTAATTAATTCGTGCCACTTTAAGCCATAAGAATAAACTCTTAACTAAACCGCCTGATTTTTATTGGTACTCATTCGTGGCGCGACCCCGAATAATGTCTGTTACCAAATGGTAGCACGAAGCGTTATCCGATCATGACATCACGCCGATTATCCATGTTTGCAGCTGAAATAAGACCAGATTGCGTTATCTTCAATACGAAATGCCCCTGAAACCACTCCAGGATGCTGCATTTCATTTAACCCTCTTATGCGATAACTTATAACCATAGAGCCCAGCACCCGCGGCACGTCACGTCACCGCGAGAGCCGGACGGCGGATTTTCCTACCACACGGTTCAAGGTCACCTGACGGGCGTGTTCTGAAATACCATGTCTCTGGAAGCACACGTCCATAGAACCCATACAGAACCTGGGTGGGGAACCTCAGGTGGCGAGCTCCTTTCGTTCTATTCTTCTCACAGTTACTGGCAGATTCTTGTGTCTCCGTTCTAAATACAGATACAAACGTCATCCAGTAACAAGCTGCGATAAACAGATCACAAACACTTGTTCTGAAGTCAGAACCATGGAGCTTTTGCGCTGAATCACGCCTCTTGCCTGGAGATTTCGCACTCCGAGGTCGACTCTTTGGTGGATGGCGGCTTAGAAGTGTTGTTGCCATTTGGAGATGCCAGAATAACAGCCATGTGGAATTTGAGGACCAGTCCTAGCTCGTGTCCAAGTAGGAGGAACATTTTTGGTTGGCATAAATAGTCTGCTTCATATTCCTGATGTATTCATATATACTTGATTTCATATTCATACACAAGATTAATGATAATTTGATCGGATTTGGAAGGCAATTCCTGTAAGCCTACCTTTGAAACAAGAGCGTTGGTCCTCATGAGCACCACTGCTGCGGTGACGTCATGGCGTCGTCGTGCTGTCTGCAGGGTCCTTGACGAGGTATATGAATGTGTCGTTCTGTAGCAGCTCGTCGTGCTTACGGACTCTCCACAGCGTGGTATCCTTTCTTGGAGCGTCACGCGCTGCCACGATTTCGCCTTGTCAGGTCCGGCTGAGCCGAGTCCTGAGACTGGAGTGACTGCCCTCTCTTTTCAGACTTTTGGATGTATACACCATGCAGTGTTGGGTTACCGGGCGGTTTCCAGAGGCCTGAGATGGATTCGTCCGTCTAAGGCTGGCACCAGGGTACGAGTTACGGCGCATTTTGTGTCGTTTCGGGCCCAATTGCATGCAGACGGTACATGCTTAGCAGCACTGAGATGCCTATTTCTGTCCGATAATCTGGCTGGAAAAGGCCTCATGACGCTTCTTGTTGGAAACTACGGGATTACTTTAAACTCTTTTCAATGGGTTGAAAACGAGGTGATCAGGCTTCTTGTCTTCTGCCTTTTGACATTTCATCAAACGCCAATATCAGTATTTTGTATATTAAAAATCGCTATATCATCAATGACCATTCACCTGAATTGTGGTAGAAACATTTTGGTTTTAATTTCAGCATGGGCCAGATTGAATTGAAATCGACAAAAGGAGAGGTAAACGGCCTTCTAACCGGCAAGTTAGGAGGCTTGTCTTCTGGTCCAGGAATGCAGGGCTGTGGATTTCTATAGATTTGGGGGTGTCCTAGCATCATGACACCACGCTGCGGTAGTACAGAGCTGCGCAGTATAGGGATATGACATTACTTTGGTTGTCAGGATTCTGATTTAAAGTGTACTATTCCGACACTGTTAAAACGATTACCGAATCCGTATCGATTTACAAACATTCATCATTATTGAACTAAAAAGCTAGAGAAACAAAATTGTTTCGAGAAATCACCGATTCTGAACCACTCATTTACGTGTTAAAGGAAGTAATGAATTGCGATATATGTATCGGCTGCTCGAAGCTGACAGTATTTTGGACTATTTTCTCTACGATTAATAAAACATTTTACATGATAGTCAACACTTGATAGTAATGATCCAAGACATATGCAGGTACAAGGGGCACCCTTCCCCCGATCGAACCTCGGCAACCCCTGAAATGGTCACGGCGCCCCGCCCCCGAAAGTTCGATGGCGCTCCCTGAAATATCGATTATCACCCCCCCCAGGATGCGAAAATCGAAACCCCCGCGAATTTGGCGTCCACCTGACGGGTTTTACTGCTCAAAAGTGGCGCCGCTTGGTCCCGATGGCGGCCCCAGACCATGTGCTGACCCTTCTCTCACCGATCAGGTATCCTGGATCCTTCTAGGATCCAAGATACGGTCGGCAACTGCGAGCCTCATCCGTGTTCTCTGGTCTTTGGGATTGAACGACTTAGTAGGCCTGCCATGATGCCAGTGGCATGGATTGAATGGTTTAGATATCAGTTCATTTATTATCAAGGTAGAAAATACATTGCTGCTTGATTTTATTCGTGCGTTTCTTGACAACAAACAAGACCACATCGTCAGAGGCCTAACCGAAAGGTGCCCAGATAAGCTTTGGCCGTCTGACCGAGCACCTTATCTTATCAGTGCCCGTAATTTTAGACATCCAATCGATTAAACACCACTACTTTGACAGAAACTGCGGTCAATGGCTCCGCCGATATACCCAGCTCACTTATGCCATGATGCTGTTCACCCGACATGAAGAACACTGTCCGAAAGCGTTGACAAATGCGAAACAGAATAAGAGCATATCATTCATCACGAAAACCTGTCATCCCGTCATGTCGCGTCATGTCTTCCCGCGGTATTCATGCGGGTTTGACGCAGAATCCAGCAAGCCTAAACCTGCGAACATTGAACCAGGCTTTAGAAGCTGCGTGCAATTATAATTCCCGACATGCAACATGCAACACTCTTGGGTTCTTAGCAGAGCTCTGTGTTTTGCGTTCATTGCCGTAAAGCTTCGGTTGTTCGACGGATAAAACTGAAGGTACCGGTAATCTCAGCAATCCCCAACTGTCAATCAGCATCACAAAGCGCCAAACCCACTGTGGCATTCTTACAAGTTGAGATCCGTGCACTGCGGATGCATAAAGCATATGTAAACTATTTCACAGACTCGAGAATAAGCCAGGATGAGATGCTTTTGCTGCGGGCGGATGAGGTCTCGCCGTTCCCGGCTCGCTTCAATAACAAACTACCTCATTGTATACTGGTCATAGTCCACAAAAAGGCCTGTTCAGCCGAATGCCGAAGTCTGCTCCGGATGAAATGCGTTCCTATTCGAGTTTGTTCGAGGTCAGGACGCCCACAGTCATCTAAAACAGTGATCACTGGTGACATTTCTAGTGGTGTGTTGTACATTTAAGGACGTTTGTGTTTATCGCTGGGGCGGGTTTGATCGTGGCGTGCCGCTGGTGCCGTCCGCGGCAGCCAGTACTAAGTCATGATATCACGACCCTGGATGGTAGGAATTACCTGCCCGGGCGCTGATTAATTACCAAAAGGTAGAAGGGAGCGTGCCGCTGCGGGCTGTACGTCACATCCCTGGCGCTGGCACGAGCGGTTTGATGATAAACATGCTGAACGCCAGGCCACCACCCTTGTCAGCTTTTATCGATGTTTGAAGTTGCCTTCTGTCTCCTGTTCTGAAACTGAAAACAATTGTAATGCGTAAGGCTCTACTCAAATGCATGAACGTTCCGTTTTTTTCATTGTTTAGAAGCCGGGAGGTTTCTGGACCGCGCAGGCCGGGCGTCTGGGTTCGCCAGCAGCTGTGAGTGCAGGCGCCACAGACGGTGGTGCCCGCCTGAAGCGCAGCTGAACAGGGCCGGGCGTCGCTGGTGATTGGCTGGCTCGGGCGCGGAGGCGATCTGCGCAGGAGCCGGGCACGGAAAAATCCTCTCAACAGGCCCGCGCCCCGGCAGCTGCACTAGTTTGATACGCGATACCTATTTGGATAGTGCATCGATATCACTGGGGTTCGTGCTTTTGGGCGGGGAATGGTACCGCCATCTGGCGGACATGCCTGTTGTGCTGACGCTTGCAGATGTTCCATTCGCTTCCTCATCCACAGAAACACGAGGCCGTTGTCATGATGGGAATTTTACTCCGCCTGCAATGTATATTGCTATTGTTTGATAATGCTAATTACGACATGATAAGGTGCGGAGAAGTCTCAACTGCCCCATCACACGCTTATTTCAGGTGTCAGAAGTTGGTTTTCGAGGAAGTGGGGTCGTCATAAATTTTCACACGTAAGCTGCTCCCAAAGTTTAAGCCATGGGTGGTAAAAAGCTAGAAATATAACAGGTCACCCCCCCCCACCTCTCTGCCCTGATAGCTAAATCAAATTCTGCGTCAGATCTGTCGTTTCGATCGACTCTCTGAGCGTGACGAAGAAGCCGCGTGAAAGTGGGCGCGTGCCCTGCGTCGGACCACGGGGTTTATTTTGAGCCGAGTGGTCGCGGCTGGCGCCTGGGCAGGCGTACTTGTTGGCAGCACCAACTATACATACGTGACCGGTCTCGGTGCGATTTCCAGAACCGGGTATGATGCCCCGCGCGGAGTGATGTCCAGCTCTACGGTCGTGTGATGTGCGAGGGTAAATGTTGCGATGAATCTTCCAGGCACTTGTTGGGAGAATGTGTTCATCGACCGATGCAGCAGCTGCTGTCGACACCATGTGTTCGCGAGCGTGATTCCATCGCCTGCGCGAATGACGATTCAAGATTAGTCGTGCCAACTGTTCTGGGATCATTTCATAGAATGTTGGAAGAATGGGCCAAACTATCTGCAAGGGACCTGGAAAGACAAACAATACGACAAAGGAAGATAGCCCTAACCTTATGTCCATCATACGCATTCTCTGACAACAGAAATTTATAACTGTCTGTATAGGCTTGAAAAGCAGGAAGTTTGGGGTCTCCCCCTCCAAATTGCGAAAAAAACGATGAGTTCCATTTCCCATGCATTTTCCTCCTTTTACCTTCTTGGAACTATGTAGACGTTCCAAACTCTAGCGTTGGTTAAGAGCATCGGCAGTGTTTTCAAAGACAGCCAGCGTGTTTAAAAGTCGCCTCCTTTCGCCATCGCTTGTCCTTGGTATATCTCACCTGAATGATAATTTCGTAGCTACGCTGCTGGCTGTCTAGTCCTCTCTCAGAAAATTCATATTTGTGTTTCTTCTTTAATATCAGGCACTGAGTGACTACCTTGCACTGCACACTGATGCAATCTGCAATGAGTCACATGAAACTGAGCATCTCGCCTTACATCCTCAGCTACTTTTAAGGGCGGTGGAAAGGTATCCGCTTATTTTGCAACACGTCCTTTACGATTGATGCTGTATCCGTAGAACCTCCCCTCAAGATCAAATTGCTTGAAATCCTTATAATGAGTGGAGGGGGTGGGGGCGGTACAAGGGGAAGATGAAAAAGGTATTTGTCTCTCCAGACCTGATGGTTGCCGATTTTTCTCCAAAAGTAGTTTTCACAAGTTCAGTCACCATTGCCTTCCCCCAGACCACCAGTCCAGATCCGATGCTGCATAAAATCGGCCATCCTTCCACGCCTGCCTCCTGGTGAATGCAGCGGGAACCAATGGAGCGTTGCCGATGGCTGGTGGGCCCGACCTTTACCGTTGGTCTGACCTCTAGCTGACCTCAGCCGGGACCAGACGGCCTCGGCGTCAGACCGGAAGACAGCGGCCACCTACCCGGAGGCCATCTCTGCAACCCAAACTACCGGCCAGACATACCAGCTGCGCTGGGCGAGCTGAGCTGTGTCACAATCACAGTGTGCTCAGTTGTCTGCCGTTGTCGATTTTCACCTGAATGTGTTTGTGCGACGTTCTGCCTCTTTGCGTCGCACGCGGCTCTGCCAGTTCGCTGGGTCTTACTCGCGCCGGGCCGAAGGGTAGGCAGGAAGTGTTACTTCATACGGCTATCCACTTCCTGCCTGCTATCAGTGCCCCTCCGGTGTGGATTTGCGCGCTGTGTCAGCCTGGTTGATACAAGACTTGATCCGATGACCGAGTCAGACGGCGAGGCCTCTGTGACGCTGCGAGGCACGTGCCCAGCCTGTGGTCTGCAGGTCTCTCCGAGGCGGCCAGCTCTTTGATGTGCCGCCGGGACAGACCTTGATGCCTGGTCCGGTCCAGCCCGCCGCGCTGCAGCCGCCTGCGATCCCTATCTGCGCGTGGCGCGCGACTGGTGGCCAGTAAACAGTACGTGACCAGAGGTGGAAACGAGTCATTGACACATTTCCACAGATGTGATGTGGTCAGTTTAGTTGATACGGTTCTGATCCGGGTGATGGTGGTTATGTAGAAATGAAATCACCTCTGGAGCGTTTTGGTGCGTCGCCATGGTTTTTCCAGCGTCATGCAAGGATTGTTATGCGAGGGGAGTGTCAGTGGGCCATCCTCGTGGGGAAAAACAGTGACATCTCGGACAGGTCAGGGACGCTGCTCCGAGGGCCAGGGCTGACGGCCAGACTCCCCTCCCGCGCCAGCTGACGGCGAGGAAGGAGAGGGGCGGGCCGGCACCTAACCTCCATACTCGTAAAAGGAGCGACGTACCGGTATTACCAGAGAGACTTCGCATAGGAGAATGAATTATTACACGCTGCGGATTATGAAGTCCATACTTCTCACACTTCTGTACATTACTCTTCTGTCGCATGTGTTCGCAACACCTAATGCTTGTTTGACTTCATGCCCGCCGTTACAGTTTTCTGTCCCCGCGGGTGCAGGAACCCCCCCCTCCGCCCCGCCGGGGCCCCGGCGCTCGGTGTTAGTGTCTCACCAGCGAGACAGCAGGGCTGTTCTGTGAACAGGAATGTGGCCGGGCCTTACACAAAACTTCAATGCTGTCCCACGTCATGGGGTTATGGGGAACATGGGGTAGGAGTGCCGTCATCTGTGTTATAGACTTGTAACCCTTGACCCAGTACAGTTCTTCGCCAAAGGGTACCCACTAATTCCATTCATCCCCCTTTCCATGTTCTAAATGTTTGCTCATGTATATGCAAGGGTAAATGGGTCTGGTATCGAAGCGCAGATACGCTGCAACCTAATGTCTCCTCAGGGACATTGATGGTAACTTTCTTCGGATTCTTTTCCCCGTTGTTACGCCGGCCACCTGTATTACGCTCACTATTTCTCTGGAGGTGAAACATCAGGGTGTGTTTCTTCTTTCACGTGCTTATCACGCTGCAAACGTGGCCCCAGTCGATATTGTCTGCATGATTCTGGCCAGCGCTCCAGGACTTTGCTGTGCTCTATACTCGGTGCGCTGCGGACAAGGCTCAGCGACAAGCTTCGACTTGTGCTTTAGTATGTTTGAAGCGGCATGGTTTTGATGTAGTGTTCTGTCGTACTATTTGTTTAACGCTGTTCTGAAATCTAGGCTGACGGGGCTTTGACCCTGTGTACTATCTTAGAGCAGTGTTTTATGTTTTGTCTCTATTTCGTTCTGGCTTTGTTCTGTATTCGATCCAGGAAGTGTTTCGACTGTTAACGTCTTCTGTCACTGTATTCTTATAACTCTGTTCTGTGTTCTATTTCGGTGGTATTATGACATTGCCCAGTATCGGCAGTCTTCTGACCGCTCTGTGTTCTGTACCGGCACTGTTCTGACTCTGCTCTGTTCTGACTCTGCCCTGTGTTCTGTGTCTGCAGGGTTCTGATCCGGCGGCGGCCACCTGCCGAGGAAAGCTGCAGTACCGACGGTCACGCCTCAACGTCGACATCAACAAACACCTGATGTTACGCCAGGGCGCCGAGAACCTGCTCAGGTCAGTCCGCGGCCGCGGCAGGTCAGCTTGTGGTCAGCCTAGCGGTCAGCCTAGTGGTCAGCATAGTAGTCAGCCTGGTGGCCACGGGTGGTACTGACTCCTCAGGTCAGTCTGCGGCCGCGGCAGGTCAGCCTAGTGGTCAGCCTGGCGGTCACGGGTGGTACTGACTCCTCAGGTCAGTCTGCGGCTGTGGCAGGTCAGCCTAGTGGTTAGCCTGGTGGTCAACATAGTGGTCAGCCTGGTGGTCACGGGTAGTACTGACTACTCAGGATAGCTGCCCGTCACGGAGTGGAGGCCTGGGTTACGAATGGACATAGATATTGTTATGAACATTGCAATTGTGGCAGAACTGAAGCACGCGATGTACCCACTGAGGAAGGCCAGGTTTGTGCGCCCGCGTAATTTTAATTCCAGAGCCTTCTCCTGAATTTGTAGGTCTCGAAGCTGAGCTTAAGGAAATTTGAAGCTTAAACCAAACGACGCGTTAACACGCGCATTGACGGGGTCTGAGCCACCTTCGATTGACGGGGGCGGGTACCCGCCCCCCTAAGATCTCGAGAACCACGGTAGGTAGCGAAAAACGGTAAACGGCGTTGGGCTGCCCATCCACTTCTCCATCGAAAACATTTGAACCATTTTTTTGTCAGGTCACATTTAAGGTCACGAGAGGTCAAAACATGCCCGTCATAGGGATAACATGTAAATTCAGTTTTTCGGCCATCAAATCTGAACAAGTAAAGATAGAGCAAAACGACTTGAACTATATGAATCCTCTTAGCAAGCCGAATCGAATGATATATAATTTGACCTTGCTAGGTCAAATCAAGGATTTGACCTGACCTGAGGTCAGGTCAGGGTCAAATTATATAAAAATGCATATCATTAGAACCGCAAAACCCAGGCGAGTCTAATGCAGCTAAAATAAATGCTCTATCACCATCCGTTACTGAGTTATTCCGTAAAACCATTTTTCCCATGTATTTCCAATGGAGAGTTCATGCCTCGTACCTGACCTTAGGTCATCGATATCAAAAATACCGGAACATATTTTAGAGAACTCGGTGGGGCCATTATGTGATATGAGTTTCAATCGGATAAGTTCACCCTGCTCCGACTTATGCTATCTTAAACTTTTTTGAGGTCGGGTCACTTGACCTGTAATGGTGACCTGACCTGAGATGACCTAACCTTAAAATTTTCACAGAAGTTGTAAAAATGATGAGGGAAAAGGTATACCAAGTACGGCGGCGCTACGCGCCGCCGTTTTTCTGCTATCTCTGAAAAACCCGAGGGGGCGGGTACCCGCCCCCCGTCAATGCGCGTGTTAAGATTTCCGTCGCACCATAGTTCTTTGCACCGCACAGTGCGGATGTATTGTCCTAAAGCCAGCCGCGCGCTTCGAGCTGGAGGGCTGGTCGTCCTTTGTTTATGTTTAGTGCCGTGCTGGTGGTTGTGTCTGCCGTACCGTGGCGGCGGGATTGATGAACATTGCAGCTCTGGACTTGCCGAGAACACAGCTGCGATTGCTTGCTTCTCTGTCACCTCTGAGATGTAAAATGGTTAAATGAGCAGGCCTGGAAAACCCCTCTGGAAATGCCTCCCATAAAAGAAAAGCTCAATAGAGAGAGAGACGCGTGCGTTACCTCACGCCGACGGCTTCGACCAAGCTCATGAATACACGGTGCCCATTCTGTCGCCTGGGTGCTGGAGAGGGCCCCGCCCCTGGGTACTGGTCCGCCCAGACCGCTGACACGCCAGTGTAGGGTGAGGAGTTACGACGCCGGGGTCACCGGGTCATGAGAGGCACACGCAACCCAGCCAGACGCTCCGGTACCCCGCCTCTCCACCAGGGCAGATGCTGGGACTGAGAAGTGGTATGGCTGCAGCATTTGATACAGGTCGTCCCCACGCTTAAACGCTGCGTGTTTGGCGTGAATTAGCGGGGCAGTAGGAGCCGAGAGGGCCATGAACTCGGCGGCGTGACCTCGCCGTGACCTTTGTGTGACCTCTCCGTGCTCCACGTCGGAACTGAGCCTTTAGCTGATGGAGCACGGCAGGGGTGTGGCGGAACGCCATCAATATTTAGGAATGGCTGTCGGGTATCGGTAAGGCAGAAATTTTGCCGTTAGGGACGGTGATCGTATTAAAGAGTGAACGTTTCATCTTGAGAAGCAAAAACAAGTATGCAAATGCTATTTCCGCCATTATCAGTCCACTGTGAAACTGCAATATTAGATGTTTGAACATAGGATTGTGAGTCTCCTGTGGATCTCATCAAAACTCGAGAGCGTGCTGTGAATACATTTTGAATTTAATAAAAACATGGCTTCTTCCACGTTTGCGAGCGAAATGTTTTTGGATATGCTCACAGGCTGCCAGTGGCGGGTCTAGCCGGTCGGTATGGGAGAGGCAAACCAAAGTCTAAAGTAAAAAAAACGTCACGCCGTGAAAGCTACGCTACAATATCACTTCCCCGTAGACTTTTGGGTATTTGAGGCGAAAAGCAAAAAAAACATCACGGGGTGAAAAAGATGGGCTCGAGATACTTTTCAGTCCAAGGCGTAATATTTCCATTGAACTTAACTGGCTCTGTTTGGAGTTGAGAGTTGAAGCACCAAAATCTTGCTTATAAACTAAAAAGTCAGGAGAAAAAAAGGAGGTCGATCACTTTGGGGGGCAAAAACATAGTTTTGCCCCGAGCTTTTCCGTTTGGGGGGCAAATGCCTTTCCCCCTTGGATCCGCCACTGCAGGCTGCAGAAATATAAAAAGTGTACACAGACTCTAATCTGAACAATTCGGAAGGACACGAAGCCTCTCCGTATATTATCCTCGTGTGAAGTTGATTCTTGGCAAATGCAAATCAGACGTGGCCATATATTTGATTCATTTCGAATAAATTGTTTGTTGATTTTTGGAAAGCTGATATGCTTTTTATGCTGATTTGAGAAAGAAATAAAAGATCAGGCCAGATGGTTTATTTTCCGCCTACAGCGTTCGGGTTAATAGGCGGCTGGGTCGCGCAGACCGTGAGCTTATGTGGGGCACAGTCCCTGTCCTCTGGATCACACGCTCAAAGCTGCCAAGAGGCCAGTGTTTTTTTCCCGGCTCTTGTCTATCGTATTTTCGTTCATCAGAACGTGCCATACATATTTTGGCCCATTCTTTAAGTGCAGATAATGAATAGCTCGCACAAGGTAGTGTTCCAATATTTTATTACTACCTCTGAAAGTGAACAGGACAAAGAAAATGTGGAGCAAGTTGTTGGTCACGAACCAAAATAATGTGCGTTTTCCACTGAAATTACCCTTGGCACATGGCGGTATTTAATTTAAAATCATACAGATCATGTATTTACTAATTGCACATACCTGGGCCACTCGGTAATATTCACCTGTGTGTTTGTGGCCGGCAGGGCGGCAGAAAACAAGAAAGTGCGGCAAGCGGTGGCGCTGGAGCTCAGCTTCGTCAACTCGAACCTGCAGTACCTGAAGGAGGAGCTCTCCGACCTCAACAGCTCCGTGGAGATCTACCAGAAGGAGAGGTGAGAACGCTGGGCGGACCCAGCAGTGCCTGTTTGTGCACAAACGCACAACTAGCTTGGCGCCAAGTCGCTATATAAACTTGGTCGTAGTAATGCAATTGGTTAATTGTGGTTTCTGTCTTGTTTTGTGTTCATCTTTGGAATGTGAAGATGCATTTCCGACAATATAATGACACGAATATTGTTTAAGTCCGAGGGAAGTGCTCCTGAAGCTGGCATCGAATGAATTTACAGAGCGTCGGCCCGTAAATTCATTGGCCTCCTTCATGTAGATCTGCAACAAATGAGCTGGAACAAAAATATCCGGTACAGTTTGCAAGATCCTTCCCCAGCGCAGTTAGGAAAAGAGTATGTATAGACTTTCACGAAAACTATTCTATGGCCTGGAAGGGCATCTAACTTTATCTCGCAGTTTTCATTCTGTTCCGGCCGGACCTTATTCGCTTTACCCCGTTATGATATGTACATGTCCACTGACATTTGAACTCCTAGACTGGTCGATCAGATTATTTAGGACTAACAACCGTAGTTATTGCCAGACCTAGGGGTGCCTAAGTGGACATTTTGTTGCGGGTGTTTGTGTCTTTTTTAATTGTTCTGATGTGTCTGTTTCACAGTAAAACGCCCCACATTCCCATGATTCCGTTTGGACTGAAGGAGACCAAGCTAATCGACTTCTCCGATGCCTTCAAGGTGGGTTATAAACTGACTGAAGAGAGCCGGAGAGCCATTCAGGAGGTACTTCCATGGCGGTAATGGTAGGCTGGGTGGGAAATCAGACGTGTGTGGAGTAAGAGTCACGGCATTTAAATAGGCGAGAGCTAGGTCATTTGCAATGCTCAAAACCTGTTCAACTTGCCATGGGGCTTATGTCGGTATTATGAATGGATTTTCCCTTGCTATCATTGTTTTTACCCTGCCTGTAGGTCATGTAACTTTCTTTCACCACTAAACTTACGTTTTCGGAGTGCAGACACAGCATGGGTTGCACCCGGAGGACCAGTCTACGCTCGGATTTGACTTTGGAGTTTACTGTGCCCTGAGCTGGCGCGATTTTTAAAATCGGGTTATGCAGGCCCTACAGAATATGGATACAACTAGCTACCGTCGGATTAGGTGTCCCACACGTGCTTCCTACCTCCGTTTCATGCTGTTCATCATTCAATTTTTATGGTTATTATTATCATTACATAATGGCTATGTGTGGGTGTTGTGTCTAGTCACTATTAGGTAATTGTCATTACAGTGGGGTTTCGTTGTTATATGTCTGCTTTTGCAAGCCAACCACTGAATCACTCTGATCCCGTTACTCTCTCTCATTTGACGCTGTGAATTCATAGCCCTTGACGTTAATGAGTGGTGCCGCAGTGGTCTCTTACGATTGTAGGTAAGATGCGCGTGGCTCTGGGATTAAAGCGTATCACTGTATGACTTTTATTCTAGTTTTGACTTCTATTTCGTTGTCTCCGAAATCGAATTGTATGAGTTCTCCGTTATCGCAGCCGAGGGTGCTTGCTCTGCCGCGCCTGCGTTACCCACCCGATGCCAGCTCGTAGGTACCAGTGGCTGACCTTGGCTGGGCCTGCTGCCGGTGTACGATCGCTGCTGCGATAGTGCCTGTGAAGAAGATACAATCCCGCCAGGTGCCGGTGGTGACGCTGCAGCTGTTTTGCAGACTGTCACTCGCCGGAGCTCTCTCTTCCATACTTCCGTCCTTAATTTGCTTACGGTTTACTCGTAGCGCTGAGAGGTTAGGACTGGCTCAAGCCACTCCCATGAATGGAACCCCAATACAGCATTTCTTCGCCTTACTTGGGGAATACAGCATTGGGAGGGAATTCTGATTCTCTCTACATCTGACATGTGCGTTTCAGTGATTCCGGACTACTTTATATCTCAGCGAGTGGTGTTGAAAACACAAGAATGCCACTTTAAAGGTCCCGATACTTTAATCGCCCGACACTAATGGCTTCTTTCGCTCACGTCTGGCTTCTTAGAGGCTAAGCGTGTGCCCGCCGCTCCCCCCAGCAGCTGGCTAAGTTGTCGTCTCTGTGTTTCAGGGCTTTATCCGAGATCACTACAGTGAGGACCCTGACAGCTACCTTCCGGCCATTCAGGAGCTCACAGACATTCGACAGGTAGGTGCCACAAACATCGCACGGGTGGGTGCCACAGACATTCGGCAAGTGGGTGCCAAGTAGAGTGAGACACTGGCTGGATATCCGAATCATCCAATCTGATAGGTGGGTTTGGATTAACTCTCGGCAGAAATCAGATAGTGTTGGACCTGGACATGGAGTTTTATTCCCATTTTCGTTGAGTTAGCTGTGTTTTATTGTGAATTGGGTCTGGGTTAATAATTAAGGGGTGTAAGTGGCTTTAACTGAATTGTCGGGGAAAACTTGGGATATGAACCGGACTCGACCCTAATTTTCTTCGCCATGACGGACCCAGGTGCCAAGAGACCTGCAAACCACGGAATCCGCAGTCCGCTGTGGAACTAGTTCTGACTTCTCTCAGCACAACCACCGGCAGAGCTGTGTGGATCGTTGCCAGTCATTTGATTGTCTAGTGCCGGACCAGAACAGTCGGTACTGCCCCAGCCGCAGAATCGCCCGCTGCCGGCTGTCGCGCGTCCAGCGGCTGCCTGTCGTGATCCGGGGGTGGTTATCAGTGCAGATATGCCTGCGTGACGGCCGTGATTCATGACTCAGTGGGCCTCCGTCGTGCCTAACACTTGTCAGCCGTGTGGACGGACCGTAACTGTGGCCAGCGCCCGCCAGCTACCTAAGCACCTGTTATGGCAGGGTGCTAAAAGGTGTGGCACCCGTCGGCGCCTCTTATCGGCGCATTGATGTCATCGGTTGTTGCAAACCGGCTCGTTTAAGCATGCTGAAAATATGCTAATTCGGAAACCTTATTACGTTTGCATACCTGCAAATTTGTTGTGACGTTGGAATGGTTATCTGATTAAGGCTTACTCGTAGAAACGACAGGGTCGAATTTATGCTTCGATTTTTGTCATTGGAAGTCGAGAAATTTCGCTCTCATCCTCGGTTCTTCGTTTTGGGGTTGCAGTAGACCTAAGTTTGCATTAAAAAGGCGGTAAAACATTATATTTGGTAAGGCGTCTCCGTGTCTCCACTGACCGCGTCTCACATGTGGTGTGGCTATGTTTCAGGCGATGTGGTAAGGCGTCTCCGTGACTCCACTGACGCCTCTGACGTGTGGTGTGGCGATGTTTCAGGTGATGTGGTAGGCGTCTGCGTGACTCCACTGACCGCCTCTGACGTGTGGTGTGGCGATGTTTCAGGCGATGTGGTAAGGCGTCTCTGTCTCTCCACTGACCGCCTCTGACGTGTGGTGTGGCGATGTTTCAGGCGATGTGGTAAGGCGTCTCCGTGACTCCACTGACCGCTTCTGACGTGTGGTGTGGCGATGTTTCAGGCGATGTGGTAAGGCGTCTCTGTGTCTCCACTGACCGCCTCTGACGTGTGGTGTGGCGATGTTTCAGGCGATGTGGTAAGGCGTCTCTGTGTCTCCACTGACCACTTCTCACGTGTGGTGTGGCGATGTTTCAGGCGATGTGGTAAGGCGTCTCCGTGACTCCGCTGACCCCCTCTGACGTGTGGTGTGGCGATGTTTCAGGCGATGCGGACTCCGCAGCGGAACAAGTCGGGACTGGCGCTTCTGTTCGAGTACTATAACCAACTCTACTTTATCGAGAGGCGGTTCTTCCCTCCAGACCGCAGTCTAGGCGTGCACTTCGAATGGTGGGTGATGAACGCTGCGTCCCTCGTTCTCTCGGCTACGAGCTACTCCGAAAATAGTAAACTTCTATGCGTTTTTCAGCTCAATACTCAGTCTCTTGTGTTATTTCTCTCAAATGTGTTATTCAACAAACACATTGAGTGAGTTTGTTGAACCTCTCGATACCGTCACTCCTTTCCATGAATAACAATGTTGGCTGCGGTAAAAGCCCCCCCCCATCTCTGCTTTATGCTGCTCGAGTAGCAAGGAGAGAACTTTGAATCACGGGTACCCTCTCATACCATATATGGTGCGGCTATGGTTGCGGTGTACCCTGGCTTGTGGGTTGGCTGGTATGTTTCCACAAATGTGAAATCCTGACGCCACATGCATAGCGATGAGTGCACGTACTGACGTGCTGCCACTTCATCGCCACTGGGCTCGTGGTCTACCTTTTTTATAAAGTCTTCGTAAACCCTTAAAAAACCCAGGACCGAAACTGTTCACTTCTGACCGCCTCGTCTTCTGAGTCACGGCATTCGAAATTTTGCCTGCGACGAATCTTGAAGCAGCATATATTCGGATGTCATTGTACCGTTTCCCTTTCAGCGGGTGTGAAATTTGTTCTTTCTTACCTCTACTGTCGCAGCTCAAGATCAAACTGGCGGCCTAAAAAAGCCTGACATTTAACGCCCGTCGACACGTACTTCTATGCCTGGTGATGAAAATATACGCTTAGCAAGGTTTTTGTGTGAAAGTTAATCCTGCTCTGGTCATTCACTTTCGAATATTGAAAAAGGTCTTAACCCACCCAAATCTAGGTCGGTCGATTGTGTTGGCGATGTATTTGTGATAGGTTCATTCACGGGCGTTGTAGGGCTTACTTTGTTCAAATCTGTCGTTCCAGCGTCGGTCCCGGTACTGGCGCTTGCAAGTCTGACGTGGTCCGTCAAGTCGTCAGTTAGTCCCAACACTAGTCCCGGTACAAAAAGACGGTTTCAATGGCAATTTATGATTTTTAAGATGTATTTGAGAGTGGATACGGGGTCCTGTCAGGGCTTTTAATATTGGAGAAAACAGCTTATAATGTAAGAACATAGTTTGTGCGAAAGCCATGCATCGATCGTCGATTGCATCCGTGCTCTTGAAATAGTTTTTGGCCCCGATTCCCATATTGAGGGGCTCTATAAAACTAATTATAGCCAATGTGGATGTGCTAAAGGCGTCAACATCTCTCCTCCGACATCCCATGGTCCCGCATAGTCCCGCACAGGGACCAGTGTCAGGTTCTGGCGTGCAGGGACCACGCGTGGAACCTCTAATAAAACACGGGACAAGAGAAGTGTTGAAACAGTTTTTAACCCGATGACTTCCAGGATGTTCTAGCCTAAATGAGAGGCTTCTTCTATGCCTCCCGACCGTGCCAAACGTTTTCATCAACTTTTGACTCGCTGTTTGTACATTCCAATTGACCCCGCGTGGCTGTGCATACGGGGCTGTTTAACACGCGCATTGACGGGGGTCTGAGCCACCTTCGCCTTGATGGGGAGCGGGTACCCGCCCCCCCCCAAGATCTCGAAAACCGCGCTAGGTAGCGAAAAACGGTAAACGGCGTTGGATAGCTCATCCACTTCTCTATCGAAAATATTTGAACTATTTTTGTTAGGTCACATTTAAGGTCACTAGAGGTCAAAACATGTCGTAATAGGGATAACATGTAAATTAAGTTTTTCAGTCATTACATCTGAACAAGTAAAGATAGAGCAAAATGATTTGAACTGTAGGAATCCTCGCAGCAAACCGGATCAAATGATATATAATATGACCTTGCTAGGTCGAATCAAGGTTTACGCCTGAGGTCAGGTCAAGGTCAAATTGGGCAAAATGCATATCATTAGAACTGCAATGACGAGGCAAATCTAATGCAGTTAAAATAAACGCTCTATCTCTATTCATTATTAAGTTATTCAGTTAAAACCATTTTTCCCATGTATTTCAAATGGAGAGGTCATAGCACGTACCTGACCTCAGGTCATCGATATTAAAAATACCGTAAAATATTTGAGAGAACTCGGTGGGCCATTATGTGATATGAGTTTCAATGGGATAAGTTTCCCCTGTTCCGACTTATGCTATCTTAAACTTTTTTTTAGGTCAGGTCTGTTGACCTGTACTGGTGACCTGACCTGAGATTACCTAACCTTAAAACTTTGAAAAAGTTGTAAAAATGATGAGGGAAAATGTATACCAAGTACGGCGGAGCTACGCGCCGCCGTCTTTCCGTTACCCCCAAAAATCCCGAGGGGGGCGGGTACCCGCCCCCCGTCAATGCGCGTGTTAATGAGGGCTTTTTCCTGAGACCCCAAGACTGGACTTTCCCCAACGCAAAGCTATTTTACCCAGAGATAAAGGTCACTTCTGTGGAACTACATGGTTTGTGGAGTTAAAAACGAGGGGAAAAGACTATAGGCATTATTTTTAATTTAACCTTCGCCCGGGTGGGGGTTCTTTTAGACCCCTCAGGTTTTCCGAAGCGACCAAAAACGGCGGCGCGCCGCCAAACTTAGTCTAGCTGTTCCTTCATCATTATTTTTACATCTTTCCTGAAAATTTCAGCTCAAGGCCATACAGGTCAGGTCACCAGGCCAGGTGAAGTGACCTCACCTCAAAAATGCTTAGGATCGCATAACTAAAAGAAGGGTTAATCGATCAAGTTCAAACTCATACCACATATTGGGCTTACCAGGAGCTACAACACATGTTCCGGGATTTTTGATATTTGTGACCTAAGGTCATGTGCAGAGCATGACCTCCCCATTGTAAATACATGGGGAAAATCACGACATGAGCTTTTCTCAGTAAGTATGGATGGAATCAACTTAAAACATCGGTTACGATCTGTTCTTAGTCAATTTCTGAAGTTGATGCCAAAAATTTTGACTTGTGACCTTTAAAAGGTCACCTTAGGTCAAAAAAACATTTTTGTGTGTTTTACTCTATAAATTTTAAATAAACTAAGATAGAACTTTTATTTTGTCACCAAAGTGTTTGTATAGTCGCTGCAAGTCAAATAATATACATCATGACTATACCAGGTCAAGTTGGGTCAGACCTCGTTGACCTGGGTCAGGTCAAATTCTTGAATTTGACCTGGCATAGCAATATCATATATCATTCGATTTGTATTGACGAGAGGATTGCAATGGTGCATAAACTATGGCTGTATCTTGTTTGGCTTGGAAGCTGTTAGCGAAAAAGTAAACACCCCTATGCATGGGTGGCTATGGACATTCCCAAGAATATGCCCAATATTCAGTGACCTGTAGCTCCCTAGGCTTTGATCAGACACGAAAATGAATGGCATTGTAATGAAAGAGCATCTCAAGAGCTTTTGAGTGGTGTTGGAAAAATGTTTCTAGCTATCATAGGTTCTGAGATATATGAGGTTTTCTTAGTACACCTCATATTAGCGATTTTGACCTATTTTGACCTCTGGTGACCTGGGTATTGACCTGACAAGAAAAATGACCGAAGTATTTTCGATATCATTTTTGAAGAGCTTTCGATTGCCGTTTTGCGCTTTTTTCTAGCTCTCTTAGTTTTTGAGATCGTGGGGGTCTTTTTTAGCCCCCCAGCAGGGCGAAGGTGGCTTGTACCCGCCACCGGGGCAAAGGTTAATGAATCCCAGTCTCAACTTAGAAAGAAATGACCAGACCGGGAACAAAAGCTTTAATATTTCAGTTCCTCGAGATTTTCGCCGCGTATGTTCGGCAATATCGCGTTTTTCCTGACCTTAGTATGACAATTTTCCGATCACGTGTGCAAGCCCAAGGATACGTATGGTTCATACACTCGCGGTATATACATTAGTGTCGTTGCCGCTAATATACGCTTTGGAGTTTGGTCTCTTGAATCACCGAGAAAAGTTCAGATATGTGAACGACTGCGAGGTTCAAGTCGTATAACTGGCCCCTCAGCAACTAACTGTTGCGATGCGGGAACTTTGTCTGCAACAAACCTTGTCTGTTGAATGACGAACCAAACGACCGTGCCCCCCCCCCCACCGTCACTGTTAGCTCAAGGCTTCGAAACTGTGTTGTCCAAAATATGGGGTTCAGTATGATAATTATATTTACAAACAAAATTTAGGGATGGGGTGTATGTATCGGCGTTTTCAACAACAACCAAATTTCGTGGGCATCTTTCGCGCGCACCCGTGAGCAGTCGGCGCGTGCTCCGGCCTCGTGTCCATCGGACCATGACAGCTACAGTCTTTGGTTGGTATGCAGATGGTGATTGTCATCGTTAGGAGGTCCGGCAGATGCAGAAACCGTTGGAGACGAGGCCGATGCACAGATAACTGACCGGTCTTTGTGAAACAAGTATCATTCTTGAATGAGATGGTGCGAATACGGCACGTTAAATTTGTCATTTTGTGGGGGCCAGGCTTCCGTCCCCTTTCTGTGTGAACTTCATTCAACTTTCCAACCACTTTGGGAGCTTTCATCCACTTCCTTCCATGCACTTTGTCAACTTCTGTCCACTTTGTGAAGTTCATGAACTTATTTCCATCTGCTTTGTGAAAGCAATAAATGTCTATGCAGAAAGAGCCTCCTAATGTAGCACGGCATTGTTGAGGGTTTCGATGGAGCGGCACTGGACTGTGAAGCGACTTTGATCCGCCGCCATCCGAGGAATTGCATCGCCAGCAACCAGATACATTGCACTTTTGGAATTTGATCAATGGTTAGACTAGCCCTTGAAGGGTTAGTTCTGTACTACAAGTACGACTATATGACCCGGCCCCCTCTGTAGGGCAGTTACGACTTTATAACCCGGCCGCCAGTACGACCATCGGCTGTGGCGGTGTCTTTGCACAGACTCGACGTTCTGACCGGGCTACACTTCTCTGTTTAGGTACGATTCTCTGACCAGGTCGTTTCTCCCTGCACAGGTACGATTCTCTGACCAGGTTGTTTCTCCCTGCACAGGTACGATTCTCTGACCAGGTTGTTTCCACCCTCGCAGGTACGATTCTCTGACCAGGTTGTTTCTCCCCTCACAGGTACGATTCTCTGACCAGGTTGTTTCCACCCTCGCAGGTACGATTCTCTGACCAGGTTGTTTCCACCATCGCAGGTACGATTCTCTGACCAGGTTGTTTCTCCCTGCACAGGTACGATTCTCTGACCGGGTTGTTTCTCCCTGCACAGGTACGATTCTCTGACCAGGTTGTTTCCACCCTTGCACGGTGCGATTCTCTGACCAGGTTGTTTCTCCCCTCACAGGTACGATTCTCTGACCAGGTTGTTTCTCCCTGCACAGGTACGATTCTCTGACCAGGTTGTTTCCACCCTGCGCAGGTACGATTCTCTGACCAGGTCGTTTCTCCCTGCACAGGTACGATTCTCTGACCGGGCTGCCGAGCTGCCAGCGGACCGTGGCGTTCGAGAAGGCCTCGGTTCTCTTCAACATGGCCGCCCTACACAGTCAGCTGGGCGCCCGGGAGGAGCGTGACCGTGCCGAGTGCTTGGACGTCACCGTAGAGCACTATATGCGCGCCGCCGGCATCTACAGGTAGGGGTGGTGTCCCGAACCGAAGGGTCGGCCCGTTAGGGACTCATCCGAGGAGGGCAGGCTTAATTTTTATGTATTAAGGGATATGTGAATGAACACATCCTTAAATGAGCTGTACGTTATTGGTATTGAGATGAAATAATTCAATGTATTGGTTCCACACCTCCCACTTGTCAAAGGATGACAAAAGGAGACTTGAGCGCCGCACGCCCTGAGAAAATAAACCCAATGAAAATTTTTGTATTTCCAATACGTAATCAGCCACATCCAGCAAACCGTACTGCCGTCATCAGCCAAGTTCGTACCTTCCCCCACGCGCTCCGTCACCCCCTGATCCGTCCCCTGCCTGTGCAGGTACATTCTGGAGAACTTCAGCAACGCGCCCAGCCGGGACCTGGACCCGGACGTGCTGGAGCTGCTGTCGCAGCTGCTGCTGGCGCAGGCGGCCGAGTGTCGACTGGAGCAGCTGGTGTTAGCTGAGGGTCGGGCCAACCTCTCCATGCGACTCCAGATGGGCACCGAGGCAGCACACGTGAGCAGCTGCCGCCGCTTTGTTTCTGACTGACTCAATCAATGGTTCCCAAACGGGGCACCGACGCAGCGCACGTGAGAAATCGCCGCCGCGCTGCTACAGCTTGCGGGAGGCGAAATGTTCTAAATCAGTTGTTCAACTTTTCTTAATCAAGTCTGGTCAAATTTTGGAAGATTCTAGCAATGTTTAAGTGTTTTTTATTCTTGCTCTTTTAAGAACCCTCTAAGGAGTATTTGGGATCCACCCATGCCCCCCCCCACCCCTAGAAAGAAATGTTGTATCCGCGCATGTTGCCATATGGCCGTCCGTGCCTATTCAGCAATGAGAGGAGTCGCGTATTTCATCATGGTCCCTCTCTCGACCGCCAGGTGTCCGAGGTTTACAGTCATCTGCGGGAAAAGATGGCGCTGGCGTCGGTGGCGCCGGAAGAATCCGTCCCTCCCTCCTGGCAACAGCTGGTGCACATCAAGGAGGTGCACTACGCCGCCTTGGCACATCGGCACTTCGCCATTGGTAAGTACATATTTCATCGGCGCATTTACGTGGAACAAGTAAATGATGTGGAAATAGCTGCATTTATCAATTTAATCCTAGAACGCAATAGGAGTCAACGAACACAGTTTGACACCCTGGGTAATACGCTCCTGTTGATGAAGCCTCCGTACAGTACACGAGTTGTGAGCTCTGTCAAACAATTAAGAGCAGTTCTGTTTAGCACGGAAGTCCTCTGGGCATACGTGGGCAATACCCGCGTTCCGTCTTCTGAGCACGTGCCAATGCAGGTCGGGAGAGACGGACCATATCTGCTCTCTGGCAGGTCTGCTGGGGCACGGGGGCGCTCTGAGTCGGCAGGACGCGGAGAAACTGCAGCAGTCGCAGCGCAACCGAGACGACATCCTCGGCATCGACCTCGCCTCGCCCCGCAACTCAGTGCAGACCAAGTACCTCGGTACGTCGACATCCACGGTTGAGACGAAGTAAATGCTTGTCTTTATGGATGCTCTGCGACTTTAAGCTTTGGTTTTCAAATGCTTCAGGTTCTGGTTGTATTTCCTCTACGCATATAATCACATAACTGCACTGACAGAGAAATGTTTGAATGATACAATTGGTCTCGTATTGTATCACAGCCTTGCTTCATTGCATGTGTGTGTGTATGCCGTGGATCGTTAGTTTTTTTGCGTTCTTGTTGCCAGTTCTGCATTAGTATAGCCCGGATGCCACCCTTCTCTTGAGCATCTGCTTCATTTACGTCAGTACCACTTCCCCATCCCTTTCACGCCTTGTCTGGCCGGCAGGCAAGTGCCACATGCACGAGGCAGTGTGTCTGCACGAGGAGAGCTTGCGCCTGTACCGGATGGCACGTGAGCTGAAGAAGAGGGAGAGCCTGCTACACGTGCTGCGTGCAGCGCTGGAGGTGGCCGAGGAGCGGTACACGGTGACCCATCAGGAAAACGAGTTCGACGAGCCTGTCCTGCCTCCGGCCATCTCCGGTACGGGCGCCTACGCCTATTTGCACTATGTCGGACCATTTCTCTTGGCAAGGATGATTCGTTGATCATCATACACGTATCAGTAATACAATGAATATTAGGGAGAAGTTAGGCGACGGAAACGTCATAAAACGCCAAAATATAAGTAAGGAGTTACATATCAATTATAACATTGCCACTAACAGGATTTTGTTAAACTTCTTAAAAAGTTGTAAAAACGTTCTAATTACCTACAGTGTTAAAATGCTGGCTGAAAAGCTGGCGTGAATGATTTGTAAGTTATCTTCCAATGGCTTGTCTATGAGCAGCTGATCGGACCGTCTTGTTCCGCATTCATAAACGCCACAATTGAAGTAAGCTTCCACGCTAATAGTGATGGTTCACGTGAGCCTGCGAGGCGCCGCCGGGCTGGGCTCACGTGGTGTCCTCCCTAGTCATCGGTCACTTCTCTGTAATTTCAGTTCGAGCTTCGAGTTAAGAATGACGTGCTTTGGGAGTTGAACGTTGTGTGTGTGGCCACTTTTCTCAAACGCAGCGCACACCTAGCGCGGGTCAGGAACACTTCCGTACCCTGTCTCCCCGACTGGCCTGCAATGTTGACATTTGTTCGGCTGCTGCCCGCCACACACGTACCAGCCGGGGTTGGGGGCGTGTTTCAGGGAGCGCGCGGCAGCAGCCACAGCCCCGCAGTCCCGACTTCAGCCAGTACCCGGTGGCGGACCTGTTCCGGGCGCTGGGTCCCATCCAGGTGTTCTCGGCTCACCACCGCTGGTCGCCGCCGCGCGCTGCCACCATCCGCCGGCGCACCGGCGAGGGCCTGGGCTTCAGCGTCAAAATGGAGGCCCCCGTGGCCGTGGTGGACGTGGAGGCGACAGGAGCAGCAGAGGTGGGTACTGGGTGTAACATGCCGGGTTGGGATGGTGAGATACTTTGTCGTCAGGCGATGCGCTTGTCTCTCGACGGATATCAAATCGGATTCCGTGAGATGGAGTTATGTTCTACAGCCGGCCTGTTGAGCGCTGATGACTAAGACGCGTTGATCGTGAGGTGTGAGACTCAAGGCCTCTCTGAAAAAAACTCAGTGAGACGTGTCGCAAAGTGGGCTAACGCGTTGACTGGGTTATAACGTAGCTACTGCGTTATAACCCATTCATTGAATAGACCCGTAGATACATTGACTGGATGAGCATAGATACTACTCCCAAGAAGTCACTGTCCATCCTAGAACAAATTCTGAAAACTGAGCTCCGAACACACCGGTGGTTCCACCAGAAATCCCCCACCTGACGACCTTCTCCTGCAGCGAGCTGGCCTGAAGGAAGGCGACTACATGGTGGCCATGGACGGGCGGGACCTGAAGTGGAGCACCCACGCCGAGGTGGTGCAGCTGATCCGGCAGGCCAGCGGAGACTTCACCCTGATGGTGGTCACGCCCCTGGACAAGGAGGAGCCGGTGAGCCCCGCCACCGCCACTCGGCTGTCAGCGATGGCTGTGCAAACTCCCGGGCAAATTGGAACACAGGGATTGTGATCCGATCGTGTTGATTTTGTATAAAGCTTGGACGAAAATCGGCATATAGAGTTTGGGCTCTTAGCGAATAAAATAACTATTTTATCACTGGGTGTGTGAAGGAGACATTATGCGGTCGGCGGTAGCCTCTACTCCTGTTCGCCAATCAACTGTTTAGATGGAGTTATTAATCGATCATCGTTTTCAATAGGCTTGAATTTTCTTGAACGGGCCGTGAACCACTCCCTCTAATGTTGCTTCCCCTGCCACAGCCGAAGGAGCCGCCGCGGACTCCCTCTCATCCGCCGCTCTCCGACAAGACCTGGGGCTCTCTCTCCAGCTCCGGTGTCAGTTCGGGCGGCGCGTCCAGCCGCAAGCCCAGCCCAGCCAGCAGCCTTGCCAGCCAGAACAGCAAGGGCTCATCCAACCGGCGCCACTCCTGGAACCCCTTCAAGCGCCACAGCGCCAAGGCGGAACACGCCGAGCTGTACGCCAACAGCGTGGTGCTCCGGGTGAGGCGGCTGCGAGCTCGGAGACGTTGTGTTGGGGTGAGCTCTGCCAGTTCAGTACCCATCTACCAGCTCCAGTCAGGCCCTGGTGATGCGGTTTTGTGTGCTTCAAAGGTCGGGCTGAGGAAAGCCGAGCACTATCTGCGTTTTGTATCGTTAGTGGCCTATACGGTGTGTCCATTTACGGCGACCATTTGGGAACGAATGATAGCGATATAAACCACTAGAGCCAGTTGAACACCTTCGAAACGTAATAACTTTCAAGTAAGGTTCGGCTTGTCTCCAAAGCTTGCGTTCGAAAATTGGTCGTTTTGTGCTGTCCACGAAGTCATATTGTTACAGTCAAATGCACGATACATGTGTCGCCGGATGAAGGCTCAACCGTGCCATCGATTAATCGAAGTGGTCTATGAATGCTAGCCCCTGTACGTATCACAGATTACGGGCAAGTGTAATCACAGTAAATTGCGTTGTTGGCCACCACGGATTTACTGAGATGTTATGTGTCTACATTGAACGCTTCGTTGTTGCCATACGTTAGTAGTCCCAGGCATATTCTCTGATGTAAGGGTGTCCCAGATGAAACTATGATTGGACAGAGGTCTGACTAGACCTCCCGGCCTTCTTCTGTCGACCATGGGCGACATGCATCTTCAGTGGGCATTGCTCTGTAGTTGAGGACCAGCTCCGCCGCAAGTGCCTGTGGGGCGTCCCACCGGACCCGGACAGCGCCATTGGCCAGTGAGAGTCCCCGGGCGATGTCGGCGAGCTGCCGCACCAGATGCCCCGGAAGCGGGGCGACTGAGGCGACACCACAGGTGCGGACTGCGGCCAGCGATGGCAGGAGGTCGCGCTGAAGCCTGAAGGTGCTCTTGGTTATTCGTGATTTGTTGAAACCCGAGACCGGCGAATCGAAACACTCGTCCCAGCGCTTGCAAGAGCGTCGCGGTGGACTATTAAGCCCCCCTGCGCCGTTTTGGACGTGCGTTTGTGTGTGTGTGTGTGTGTGTGTTTGGGGGGTAATTATGGGCCGGATAGTGCATCAGGGGAGGCGTGCTGTGTGATATATTATCTGGCGCTGCTTCTATTGTATTACAAATATATCAATATATCGAGAAGTACAGAGAGTTTCATATGTAAGCTTATATTATGCTGTTAAGCCATCCTCGTAAAGTTATTGCCATGATGGCGTTTAGCAAATAACGAGAGAGTAAGCAGGGAGCGTCGTCCGTCACTGTATCAGTGTAAGTGCGTTGCCATAGAAACAGCAGAGCACGTGCGGAGGCCGTGTAACCGAACCCGTTTGTAAGCTCCATAGGAGTGTGGCTTGTGACTCCATATTGCGTCTGGTCGCCGTTGGCCCGTGTGTCTCGTCTGTTGTCTGGAGCGGACTGTGTCGCTAGTTTGGAGCGGGCAGAGCTGGGGTGAGAAAGCCGCGGTGTGCATGGTCCAAGCTGGATGCGACACCCTCTTGAATCCACCGTTGCACTGAACAGCGGTTGCCAGCGTCCGCTCCAGGCGAGTGACACCGCGCTAGAGGAATTATCAATCTGGTAGCACTGAGGTGGGTTTGGTATGGAGCAGTGCGACCCAACGGCGGCTCGGAGCCAGCGCTGCGCACCTGGTTGCGTTTGTGATATTTACCCGGTGTTGTGCGCCAGGTCTGTACCGTGAGGGACGTTATACAATGAAGCAGATTCATCATCACACGCGCGTTTGTGCTCTGGTGTGAGTAGCGAGACAACAAATCAAAGCAATCGTAGCTCAAAGACACCGTTGTTTCAAAACCGAACCTCTTCGAAACTGCGTTTCGAAGCGAGCACATGGTCATATACATGAGCCGCCAGCGAGGGGTACAGGTACACAGTAGGAGGAGCACCGTAGGGGTGCAGGTACACAGTAGGAGGAAGCACCATAGAATGCGTCGGACTTACACAGCGCCGACGCCCGCCGGTGGTCTGCGATAGGCGAATAAATGAAAATTTATTGCCCTACTCCCGTAACAGAAACGAAAACATTGGTCGGAAACAGGATTGACGCAAAACCAAAATCTTACGTCTGGGTGTGTTTTGTGGTTTTAGGGCGCTTCAGCGTCACGGCCATATCGCGCTACGTCTGAGTGTACCGACAAGTCAATCGACATACCTAGTCACACAAAATACAAATAACAAATTACAATAGTTCCCACTGTGCATAATGCAAATAGTCATTTCCTTACAAAGAAGACGACTCACAGTTTCGAACAGAGCGTTTCCCGGGGCGGGGCCGAAGTTTTGCATCGCATGCCAAAGACACGTTTGTAGCGTCCCAAACTATAGTTGCAAAATGATAAGTGTCCTAAAGAGGGCAGCTTAAGTAGTTAAAGAATGGTGCAGGCACCTTCAGCCATGTGAAAACTAAACTCATATAACCCAAGTCCTCGACACATTTTTGCACCATTTGCGTGCCAGCACCGTTTCTGCGAACACGTCAAACCCGTCTGGGTGGGGGATCTCTGGCAGACCGTTCCATCGGCTCTCAGGCCGACTGGTGAGAACAGGTCCCCCATTCCCACCACCAGACTGGCTACAACTCCGGGGTCGGCCAATACCACGCCGCTGCGCCACAGTCGTGTCTCGTCAGGCGGCTTCAGCGGAGATAAGCCAAGGCCCGCTGGACAGGGTGCTGGCAAGGACGGGCGAGCCCGCGCCCACGGGCACCGGACGGTGAGAAGGCAATCAGCAAGGGCTCTTCAATAATGTTCGCATGTAGAGCATTGAATGACATGATGGTAAAACACAACGAGGTAACAAAAGGGGTAGATCAAGGCATCTGTCACGGCGGGTGTTAGCCCCTCTCCCCATAGTCTATCACCGGGCTCGCCCTAATATCCAGGAAGGAACACCTACTATCCAAGGCGTCCATCTTCACCAGGGTTCAGATCGGGTCCTCCTCCAGGGCAGCTGCCAGACTCGCCATATCAATCCCTCCCTCGTCGGCTTCAGCACCATTGCGTCGGAACGATGGCACGGCCGAGGTCCTGAGGCCGCCGCTGGTCTCTGGCAGCCTGTAGCAGAACCTGATGCGCGCCCGCTGCGGCGGTGGCCGGGGCTCCTCCGCAGCGGCTGCGGAGGTCGGCGGCCGCGGCGAGTAGCAGAAGTCAGCTGGGTAACCGTGCTGGCTGACACAGTGGGTGAGCCGAGAGTCCGAGTCAGCGCTCAGGGTCTCACACGACTCCACGAAGCAGCGGTACTGCAGCACAGAGCAGCGCCAGGTCAGCTGACATCGGCCACACGCCAGGTCAGCTGACATCCCACGCCAGGTCAGCTGACAACAGCCACACGCCAGGTCAGCTGACAACGGCCACACGCCAGGTCAGCTGACAACGGCCACACGCCAGGTCAGCTGGCAACAGCACGCAGGTCAGCTGGCAACAGCCAACGCCAGGTCAGCTGACAACGGCCACACGCCAGGTCAGCTGACAACGACCACACGCCAGGTCAGCTGACAACGACCACACGCCAGGTCAGCTGACAACGGCCACACGCCAGGTCAGCTGACAACAGCCACACGCCAGGTCAGATGACAACGGCCAACGCCAGGTCAGCTGACAAGACCCAGCCAGGTCAGCTGACAACGCCACACGCCAGGTCAGCTGACAACGACCACACGCCAGGTCAGCTGACAACGACCACACGCCAGGTCAGCTGACAACGGCCACACGTCAGGTCAGCGACAACAGCCACAGCCAGGTCAGCTGACAACGGCCACACGCCAGGTCAGCTGACAACGACCAAGCCAGGTCAGCTGACAACGGCCAACGCCAGGTCAGCTGACAATGGCCACAGCCAGGTCAGCTGACAACAGCCACACGCCAGGTCAGCTGACAAGACCACACGCCAGGTCAGCTGACAACGACCACACGCCAGGTCAGCTGACAACGCCACACGCCAGGTCAGCTACAACCCACACGCCAGGTCAGCTGACAACGACCACACGCCAGGTCAGCTGACAACGGTCACACGCCAGGTCAGCTGACAACGGCCACATGCCAGGTCAGCTGACAACAGCCACACGCCAGGTCAGCTGACAACGACCACACGCCAGGTCAGCTGACAACGACCACACGCCAGGTCAGCTGACAACGACGCCAGGTCAGCTGACAACGGCCAGCCAGGTCAGCTGACAAAGACCACCCAGGTCAGCAAAAGCCAGCCAGGTCAGCTGACAACGACAACACGCCAGGTCAGCTGACAACGACCACACGCCAGGTCAGCTGACAACAGCCACACGCCAGGTCAGCTGACATCGGCCACACGCCAGGTCAGCTGACAACGACCACACACCACGTCAGCTGACGACGGCCACACGCCAGGTCAGCTGACTACGGCCACAGAAGTCTGCCACGGCGAGGCTTCACGGTCAATCGTTATCCGAGGACATGAAAGCCTGCGGTAAAGACGCCTCTGACAGGCAAATGGAACCGATACACGATAACCAGTTCCACAATCACATCCTAAAACACGGATTAATAGCACCCCAGAAACGTCTTCGCACACTGAAAGCGTGCTGGGCATGGAGAAAGTGGTCAGGACGAGTATACTATGATATCCCACTGAGACCCAGACCAACGAATAAAATCCGCCGGGGAGGACTGGACGAAATCGGCTTAACCAGCCCAACTACCACCCAACCTCGCCATCACATACCGCTTCGATAAATGACCTGGCTAGCTCAGTGTTTAGAGCTCTAGACTCCGGATCGGGGACCCCGGATCGAGCCCACAAAGGGAGAGCTGGGTGCTCGCCCTTACTAGAGTCAATAGAAAACTTCAGGCCTGAAGGGTCACTTTGTGTGGCTGTCTGATATGTGAATGTGTTTGTGTGAAATGATCATTATCTTATTAGTATTGCTATCAGTATCATCAAAATGTGTATGATAAGGCCCACTCGTACTCATGACACACTCATACTGCCGGTCAGACATCCACACCATAAGACTGACCATGTTCTGTCGCCGCGCCTTCAGCTGGAACACGGAGTCGTGTCTCTCCTCCAGGTGGAGCTCCAGGGTCCTCAGCGAGGGCAGCTCGGCGGCGCACACCCCGCACCTGTGCCGGTGCCGACCGGCGTAGTGGCACTCCTGGTCTCGGACCGAGGCTAGCCAACGGCCGCAGCCGGGCACCTCACACTGGAACCTCTGTCCCGGTACACTGGAGGAGGGGGTGGGGGTAATACTTCAGCCGGGTACTTCGCACAGAAACCTCTGTCCCGGTACACTGGGAGAGGAGGGGGGGCAATACTTCAGCCGGGTACCTCGCACTAGAACCTCTGTCCCGGTACGCTGGGAGAGGAGGGGATCAATACCTCAGCCGGGTACCTCGCACTGGAACCGCTGTCCTGGTACACTGGAGGGGGAGGGGGTCAATACTTCAGCCGGGTACTCCGAACTGGAACCTCTGTCCCGGTACACTGGAGGAGGGGGATGGGGGCAATACTTCAGCCGGGTACCTCGCGATAGAACTGCTGTTTCAGTACATTGGGAGAGAGGGAGTCAACAGTGCGGCTAAGAACTTGGAAAAGGGACTGCGGCTCTTGCACAGAGGGGAGGGAGGGGGGGGCAAAAAGGTTACTCATTTAAACCACACGATCCCTTCCAGGTTTACCCATTCCGATGTTTCACCTTTACGAGTTCCCACACATCTAGCCTGAAGTATCTGACTTTGCGCGTGGTGACCTAGTGTTTAGTTCAACGTGTTAATCCACCTGGAAATATGGCAAAGTATCTTCAACAAACTTTCATGGGATTTCGGCACCATTCAACTGGCTACAGTTTGCTAGTAGACCCACGCAAGCAGACAATCGTATTGCCAGGGCCCAAACAAGTACAAGCCCTGGTGAATTATCAACTTCCCGCTGGCAAAAGAATAGTTCTACAATAAAACCACAAGCTTTTCGGCTCCTGCTGGTATACATGCAACATATTTACGGCCGGTCCATGTCAGCGACCAAAATTACGCACTTTCAAACCTTGGTACGACTAGTGCATGCTCGTACAGTGGCGGATCTAGCCGGTCGGTTTGAGGGAAGGGTACCAAAAAAGAAGAAAACGTCACGCGTTGAAAATTTGTGCCACAATATCATTTGACGGTTGGCTTTGGAGGTACCCAAGACGAAGAAAACACCACCGGGTGACAGATATCTGCACAAGATGCTTGTTTTTGCTACCAAGGCCCAAGATTTACTCTGAAATTGACTGGTTTTGTTTGAAGTTGAGAGTTGAAGCATAAGCGTCGCAAAAGGGGGAGCAGGGGGGCCTGCCGCCCCCAGTTTTTGGCCAAAAATTTCCTGATCTCAGTCAAAACGGGAGAAACCCGGACATTCTTATAACCAGCCGCTGCGGATGGCAATGAGGAGCCCAATTTCGAACAGTTTTTGGTCCTGACGTGGAAATTTTTTGTCAGCATCAGGTTGAAGTTTGGCTGCCGGTGGCTTTGCCGCCAGTTTGGCTGCCGGTGCCGGTGACTTTCTTACCGGTGGAGACGCTTATGAGTTGAAGCGCCAAAATCTTGCTTAGAAACTAAAAAGGAGCCGGGCAGAAATGAGGTTGACCGCTTGAGGGGGGAGGGAGGGGGCAAAACATAGATTTGATCCGAGCTTTTCCGTTGGGGGATGCCTTTTTGCTCCCTCCCCTGGATCCGCCACTGTGTTCGTAGGCCTATTGCAAGACCAAGCACCCGCACTCGAAGCTGGAGCCAGCCGGTCCGCTACGCCGCTAATTAGGTCGCTTACTCCGGCAGGCGGGGAGCCGGTTCCAGTCACCGAGGGGTCGTATATACATGCGTACGCTAAAAGCTTGCATTCAGCACATACCTATGTAGACACGAGATCAGAAAAAGAGCCGAAGAACCCTGGAGTACCCCGCTTAATGCTCCAGGAGCTAAGTTCACAGACCTTTCGTGAAGGAAATCTTCATCGTCGACATCCACAGCCACCGACCGAAGACGGATTTGGCAGATTTTGTTTCCGTCTTCGTAAAACGGACTGTTCAGTTTGAAGCGTTTATTGGCCAGAGTCTTCATGTAAGCCCAAACCGTTTCGCCTTCAGGGAGGGAGGTCAAATTCATTTTGTCTAGCTTGTGACGTGAAATCTGCAAAAGAGTACAGCTTTAGCTTTAGAGCCCAGGGGCGCTTCTAACTTGGACACATGGGCTAGCATTACTGATCCAAGCCGTTCGGATTCAAATAGCGCTATCCTTGTCCTGTATCTGTATTATCAAAACCCTGACTCATTGTGCTATCTCACAGGTCAAACTATATTCACCAGATTTCTCCTCGCACGGATTAAGAGATCGCGGAGACATTGGTCCCACCATCAGTCACAGATGCTTTGTAAAACCACAGGGATCGACTTCTCTATCCCCCGAAGTAACGCTCCACGCGCCACTAGATCCCTTCCCAACCGCCTCTATTCCGCACCAGCAGCTGCGCACAGCCCTACAGCTCTCCGCTTCACACGCCATGCCAGGGCGCCCTCACAGAACTGGCGCCAAGGCAGTATCTCGAGATCCTAACTCACACCCCCTGATGGAACTCTGAAAACCGACACTGAATGGGGAATGCCACCTTCTTGTGCTGGAACAATGTCAACAACATAGTACGAGGACGGTCGTTTAGCGTACCGTGTGAAATGACAAATAACAACACAGCTATCATGAAACGTTTGTACTGGCTCGGAGAGCCACTTCAGCCGCGGAGCAGAGATCCTGGCTTTGTCTAATGATTTGAAGCACAAACATTAACAGATGAACTAGACGATGCAGACTCCAGTTAGACGGAGACCAACGCCAAACGTCAGAAAACCCATGTATCAAGTAAAAAAATAGCATCGCTGAAAACATGCAGCGTATGGGTAAGACACTCCAAACATGGAAAAGCAAATATCTCACAAACAACTAGCAAAAATTGAGCGACACCTCAATTAACTTCAATGAAAGCGTTTTCTGAAAGCACGAGTACATTAGAATGATCAAAATGCAGTCAAACAGTAAAATGCAGCTGGCGTAAAACCAGCCCGTCAGAAAACACCCCCGACCAGACATCATCACCACATGAGCAGATGGGACGACATTTTCAGTAAAGAGGTGTCAGTTGTACATTCGTGAGATCCCTGTTCAATTATTGCCAACACTAACTTAGCGACGATTGGCCGCAGCACTGTTAGGAGTACTCGAACTCGGCGGCGACTAGTCCGGATGGGCTGTTCGTACAGTTTGCAGCACCAGCCTCAGTGGCAATATGTTCACCCCTTCCTGGTGCTGGGACTTGCTCCGGTCACTCCATAAACTAAAAAAATACAACACGAAGCTGAGGTAGCTATCATAGACTGCCACAGAAGAAGCTTCTGCATCTTAGATTGTCACGGAAGAAGCTTCTGCGTCGTTGACGATGCTCTCTTGCCCAGGCACATCTGATGTCGGCCGGGATAGGCGATGTTCTCTGGTCACCCGTGGAGTCTACGCCTCGTCCTCTTTCTTACTTGCCTCGGGCACCACACCCTGCAATAGTGATCACGGTTAACATCACATGATAACGCCATCATGGTTGCTTAAAGTGTTCCGTGGCACCTTCACAACGGGATTTGAACCGAGATAGCCAGGTGGTAGAGCACACCAAAAGAGCCTGGTTTAGTATTTCATTCGCCCTAGAACTCGGCATTTGCCTTGGAATAGGATGAGTTTAGAGCGGGTTCCGCCTCCCACCGGCTCCGCTCCCGCCAGTTACCAACCGACAACTGTGTCTGACCGTTGGGCTCGTGGGGGGTGGGAGGGGGGGACAGGGGGAGGCGTGGAGGCAGACAGTTCGTTAAAACATTCTGCTCATGAAGCGCCGTTTCTCCGTAAAAGGTCAGCTTCGAAACAAACGGTCCAAATGTGCCGCCAGAGGTATTTCGGTCTAGTCTCCGTGCCTGAGAGCTCAGTTTAAAAACCATGAAGGTGCAAAATTTTCTTAACACGCCAACGCCGATATAACAGTAATTGGACAAATGCGTGCGTTGGGAGTGGTCCTGATAAAGTTTAGACACAGGCCGCTCAATGTTTGCCAGAGCGAAATTTCAGCAGCATGTTTTTTTTGCAAATATGCAGGGCCAGATCATTTATAAATTGATTCACGTTCATCAATGAGGAGGTATAAGATGGGTAAAGACGATCAGGGTTTTCAAGTTTTCCGAATGTCCCGACCTTTGAGACTTAGCTCTCCAAGGCAGTCGAAAATCCGGCTGAAAACTGTACAAGCCTAAATGCGTCGCTAGAACCAGCTGCGGCTCTTAACCAACAAGGGTACCGGACAGGAAAAAGGTTTGGCATTAAAAAAATGAACCCGAAACGTATTCACAATTACATTGTTTAACCAGTTCTGAAAAAACATTGCATTTTTTACTGTTTTCACAATTTTCCAATCTATTCCAAGTTTGGATTTTGGATCAAGGCTCCATTAAACTTATCAAAGGGGTTGTCTCAAAAACCCAACAATTGGAACAGGGGCGGGGAGGAAACGAGTCATTCCCGCCATGGCGGATTGGTTTGGAAACCAAAGTTTAACGCCCCACAAAGCACAGGGACAGCCGCTCCGTTCAGGACACTCTCTGACCAGTCAGTTGCCAGCCGACCTACGTCAGGTAAATATCGAGTGTCATAGCGTCTGAAGAGATTCAATCCCAAATCTAAACTTATACAACGCAATAACATGCCTTTCTGAACAACGGTCCGGAGCCCAGCGCTCTGTCAACTGAGTCACTCTGGCGGCATGTTGGAAGCTAACCCCAAATTACGTATCAGGATTTTTCAAACTCGAAAGCCTAGAAATTTGGATTAACAATATCAAAATCGAAGCATTGGTCCTCAACTGAGTATTAAAAATGTGTTCTTTTAAAACAGTTCAGAATCCGAAGCCAAATCTAGGCCTGGTGAAAACATTCATCAGCTGCCGATCTCCATGTCCCATAGAACCTAATCATAACAACAGGCTTTCCACTACATCAAAACCCATGTCGAGATTCTCTGAATAGCCTTACCCCCATGCTGCCGCGACTAGCCGGGTTCCGCATGCTGACCAGCAGGGTCGGCAGATGGCGGGTGAAGTGGCGCACCTCCCGGCGCAGCGCCTGCATCCTCTGCCGCGTCGGCTGGCGAAACACGTTGAGCGGCGGCCACAGGTAGCAGGGCAGGCGGCCGCGGGCAGCACTCTCCTCCAGCAGCTGCAGCGTCGCCAACAGCGAGCCCAGAGCGTCCTTCCAGTCGGGCGGCGCACGCTGCTCCGACAGCCACAGCACGCACGTCTTCAGCATGTAGGAGCTGAGCAGAGGCTCGGCGCCGCCGGAGGCTCCATCACTGCTAGGTCTGAGCAGAGGCTCGGCGCCGCCTGAGGCTCCATCGCTGCAGGTCTGAGCAGAGCTCGCCGCCGGAGGCTCCATCACTGCTAGGTCTGAGCAGAGGCTCGGCGCCGCCTGAGGCTCCATCACTGCTAGGTCTGAGCAGAGGCTCGGCGCCGCCGGAGGCTCCATCACTGCTAGGTCTGAGCAGAGGCTCGGCGCCGCCGGAGGCCCCGTCACTGCAGGAGCTACCGCCGCCGGAGGCTCCATCACTGCTAGGTCTGAGCAGAGGCTCGGCGCCGCCGGAGGCTCCATCACTGCTAGGTCTGAGCAGAGGCTCGGCGCCGCCGGAGGCTCCATCACTGCTAGGTCTGAGCAGAGGCTCGGCGCCGCCGGAGGCTCCATCACTGCTAGGTCTGAGCAGAGGCTCGGCGCCGCCGGAGGCTCCATCACTGCTAGGTCTGAGCAGAGGCTCGGCGCCGCCGGAGGCTCCATCACTGCTAGGTCTGAGCAGAGGCTCGGCGCCGCCGGAGGCTCCATCACTGCTAGGTCTGAGCAGAGGCTCGGCGCCGCCGGAGGCTCCATCACTGCTAGGTCTGAGCAGAGGCTCGGCGCCGCCGGAGGCTACATCACTGCAGGAGCTGCCGCCGCCGGAGGCTCCATCACTGCAGGAGCTGCCGCGCCGGTCCCCAGCCGCCAGCTGGTGTTTCCACATGCGGCGGAGGGTTTTCAGCAGGGCGAGACAGTGGCGGGCGCGAGGCGGCTGGTGATGCGCCAGCACCGCCTCGGGACGCGACAGCGAGAGTCGAAACAGGACGGTGTTGAAAGGCGTGGGACCGACAGGCACCAGGTGCAGGTGCCCCAGGAGGGAATTCAGAAGCGCCGCCGACGGCCAGCCCCAGCGGCGCGGCCGCGCCCGCAGAGCGCTCAGCCAGCTGGTGCGGCGGAGGCCAGTGAGCAGCCGCAGGCAGGGCACGAAGTCGGTATGGCCCTGGGCGGGCAGCCGGCTGCTGACTGAGGCGCGGTTCCGTACGGAGATGGCCGGGCCCTGGACGACCACACAGTCGGGCCCGCCTGACGGGGCAGCAGCGTCAGCTATAACGCCCGCCGCCACAAATCGCACCGTCCCATACATACCGGCAACAGCAACTGAGCCCAGTGTTTTAGCCTACTTTGTGAGGTGTTCCAGCCTTTTCGCGTGGCTGATATTAAGCTAACACAAGTTGGAATCAGTGGAGACCTATATCCGCGCTATTGTTGAGGTCCGATTTGACCATTGATGTTACCCCCGGCTTGACACCGTGTGCTGCATTTCTCCCCAAAAGCAGATTACAACCCCACGAAGAATAAAACATAAAATTTCAATTGATAGAATACCCTAAGCCAGGATTACAGGATTACCGACGGGGGCACCTTCCGGGGGGGCGTCGCTTTTGACCGGCAAAACCTATCAGGTGGGCGCAAAATCATATCGGTGGGCGCCGATTTTCGCATCCTTGGGGGAGGGTTGGGAAGCGTTATTTCAGGGGGCGCCATCGCCCTTTCAGTGGGCGCCGTGACCATTTCAGGGGGCGCCGGGGGTCGATGGGAGGGGTAGGCACGTGCCCCCCTTTGCCCACCCCGATCCATCTACGCCTTTAACTCGGAGCCGAAGACAATTACGGTTCCCGAAGCATATCCCTCTCCGTCCTACTTATTTTATAAATAGAACAAAGAGACGAAAACAAAATGTTCCAAAGGAGCAAAGGCTGATCCACCCTCAATGCGAATCTGAGATCCCCAAGCCTTGCAAAGTAACTGGGAGTACTTCCCTTCGACCTCGGGTCCAAAACACTACAGTTTGACGTCATCCGAAACCAGGCATAAAGACGAATCCGTCGAGAGAACTTCCATTTTCGAGAAATATCATTATTTTAGGTTTTTTTTTCTTTTCTATACTTAGTTTTTTTTTTTTTTTTTTTATATAAATTTAGGCTATCGGACGTCACAGGAAGTTCATCACATACCCAATTTTCAGCTAAGCGCCACTTAGGTCTAAAAAGACGAAACATCGAGTTTCGCTCAATCCAACCCATGCTCACAGAAAGGCAGTGTCCCAAATCTCAGGGTGCTGGGTGGAGAGTGACACTCGGGCAGGCTTAATTTTCCTCTCACTTCTGTGTCATTTTTGCTACATTTTCCACTCACTCTTCAATGGAGCTCAACTAAACGATTGTGGTGAAAATTAACCCTTAAAGAATTGTGCAATAGGGAAATGTTAATGAAGAATATGTTTCAAATCTTATATCAATGTTTAATAAAGGTTTTAACTGAGTCTCACAATATTGCAACTTCGGAATTTTTACACTCGCTGATTATATTTTCCAATATTAATTTTACACTCAGCACCCTAGAACAAAACCAATTTTGGGACACTGCAGAAAGGGAACAATACATATTCTTGAATTCTTCCCCCAGCTCGAATTAGGTGTTCACGGAAATTTCGTGGATACAAACAACATAACTATGCTAGCTCTTGACTATTCACATTACCATTCGCCTTTTGGTGCAGCCCTAAAACTTGATGGAGTAATTCGGCCTGGCCTCATGAACCGAAAAAAGAAAAATCGCCCGAAATAAAAAAGCGACGATGCACACCACAACCTATAACCTAACTAGCAGAACACAACCTCAAAAGACATTTACTTTGCCACAAAAAGGCAGGATGCTCACCTTGACCGTACAGCCGGCTGGGAATCGAAGGCCCGCAGAGAAGTGTCCTCATGATATTACGCATGAGCCTGGCGTCCAGAGGATGCGGCGCCTGGTGGCCACATCGTTTTGTGGGCACCCACTGCACGTGGAAAAAACCCGCATGCTTTGTACAAGGCATGGCATGGAATACTGTACGCGCTCTTTCGACGCAAATCTGATGTGGGATATGCCGCCCGGCGCTGTTGGAGTTCTTCGGCTGATTGGCTCTTTGAAGTGCTTGGTGCTGTTCCGTTGGCGCGTCTTCAGTGTCTCCAGGTGGAGAGGGATAGGCCGCGTCACCTTCACCACGTGAGCACGACCCTTCAGTACTGGCAACAGGTTCTTCGCCGCTGCACCCCTCCACACCTCCCGGAGTTTCCGGACAGCACTGCAGTGTCAGCCGTTTCACAGATGCTCTGCCACTCTCCGTCCACTTCGCCATGTGGCATTCTCCTTGCAGTCGAGTACCTAACTCCTCATCAAGAATGTCAGCTGACCCGCATTCAGGAAGAGCCTCTTCGTCCTGCATGTTCTGTGGAGGCCAGCCAATTGACTGTGCATCACCTAGCACGACCATGTAATCAATGTCGGAGCGCACTTCCTCGCGTCCTGAGGGTAAGCTGAGTCTGGCACACCGTTCTGCCACGCTTCCTGATACCAACACATCCTCTACCCACATTCCGCGCGCTCCGCCACAATTGGCACAGCCCGTGCTCTTCTCCGCCTGCATTGTCATCAAGGCAAGCTTCAAAGATCGGATTAACTGGGGGCATCGCGTTTGCCGTTCATAAAGCAGATACCTCGGGAAGATGCCATCGTCAACAGGAAGAGCAGAGGGGTTGTACAACACATTACATAACTGTCTCAGATCCGCAACCGGTATGGGAGAGACAACTGAAGCCTCCATGTCGGTGGTAACGGGATCGTTCCCGTCCGAGCTATTGGTTAGCGAGGCAACCCGGAAAGGAATTCGCACGGCGCCAGGATTTTCCATAGAAGACGACCTTCGTCGTACGCCATCACTGGGAACGTCGCCATTCCTACTAGCAGGCTTGCTCAGTTTCTTGAAGACAGGATCCATTATCTTGTACAGATCAGAAGAAAGACGTGGCGGCAGTCCAAAATTGTCGCGACTCGTCCTTGGATGTCCATTTGAGTCACTGCCTACCTTTGATGTAGCGGCCATGAAGATTATTAAAAATAATTACTTGAGAGCTAAAAGAGAATGAATATAAAACGAAATTATACACAGGATGACACACCAAAAGTCTGAAACGATTGCAGAGCCAGTAAAAAAACACCCTGCTCAGGCTTAGTTGAGACGCTGCCTCAGTCAGCACGCCCCGCAGGGCTAAGATGACCGATCCCGTTTTGTATTTCATTGCCCCGATTTAATACAACCTTCAAAAAGATAATTAGAGGTTATCATTGGATTTGGGCGTTTATTCAGGAGCTGTTTTCAAGCAGCTAACTGTGGATACTTAACCAGTAATATGTAGCGTTCTAGTAAGTACTTCAATGGGTGCATCCTGTAACTTTATTGAGTACGTCACGCACGATCCTAAACAGTCTCCTACAAGTTTCTGGGCTAAGCGACATTGAATGGCTACAACTGGCCACATGACTTTTCTAAGACATCGACACAGTGTGCAAAACCGCAGTTCCATTTCAAGCTGGCAGTGAACAGTTATGGATTAGATGTGAGACTTTTTGAAAAAGCTGGTATCAGCCCCAAACCAGGTGCAAATCATCACAAGGCTCTAAAATACTAGGTTGGTTCAAGTGTTACAGGTATTTAAAGCCTTCTGTCTGTTAAATGTAAATGCAAACTTTAGATAGAACACTTCAAGGACTTTTAAATAAACTCACTTTTCAAGTAAATCAATGGAGTGGCTCTCTTCTTAAAGTCATTCACAAACACCAAACTCCCCAATTCACCTATCCTGGCCTGAGCTGACTGGCGAATGTAAAAATGGCATGTCACTTGAAAAAGAAACGATGATAACCATCAAACTCTGTCATACTAATGTCTAGCCTTAAAAAAATGAGCAAATCAGAGTAAAATATCAAGCATGAACTGCATGTCAAACCACAAACTTTTCAGTGCCTGGTGAGTTTGCCCAACAGTAATCCTGCAGCAATCAAATGTTTCGATAATTCTGCATACCCATCAGGAGTGTGGCTGTCAAGAGTGATACTTTCTGGGGGATTTCAATATTTCTTCCTAAGTATTTTACACGAGGTAGTACGCTAAACATTAAAAATAGTATGTAAAAAGATATCAGTATCTGTGTAATTTTCTACATTTTTAGCCACTACTGTGTGAAGAAAATATCTATGATAAAAATTCAACCATATATTCTGATACATCTTGCAGTATCTAGTTCACTGGTTAGTCAGCATACAAGCTGAAAAAGACTATACTGAGACCAAGAAAAACACACTCCAGGCACAAAAGTTTTTGCAAAATTTCGTAAAAACATATGTAAAGGCGTGCTCCCTAACAAGAATGAACTAACCGTGTTAAACTTAGCAGAGTACCGGCATAGAGAAAAATGCCACCTGTTTATAATAAACATGATTCTTTGGTGACAAGTACTTAAACCAAAACAAAAACTTTCCAGTAGCGCTTCAGTAGTGTTTCATTATAAAAGTAATGGTAGCAGACTACCATGTAGCAGTTTCAAGATTTTGACAAAGAAGCGCTAGTAGCAGTTGCTGTTTCATTTACCCAAGGTAGCGGAAGTAGGGGTAGTGGTTTTAAGAATTTGGTAGTGGCACCGACGTCTGGGCATTACTGCTCACTCCAACCACCTGCAGTGCACTTTCTGGCTCCCAATGCATGCACTACCTGTCGGGACATTGACATGGATATGCAAATCAGTCTTCATAGGACCCTGGGTGTTTAACCCGCCTGAGTTGCCATGATTTTATTTTGATTCTTTGTATGCATTATGTATCGTCCGCACAAGCAGTGTTATTATTCGTCGTACGGACTCCATTGCAATTTCAAGCATCACTTAATATATAAATATATTATGGGCAGCCCTGTGTAATATTTGGGATGAAAAGTCATATTCATCCCCATACTTTCTTATGCCTATACCTATACTTTAAAACTACAGATTTTGCAAGGCCATTTCGGCCTCTTGGCTCTGGTCTCTGACGAGCTCGTTCCAGGCAGGGTCTTCAGTCAGTCTTTCTCAGATTGAAGCGTCTGAGAGAAGCAGAGGCCCTCGTTAACCGAGTGACCTGCCAAGAAGTGATTCTGGGGTATGTAATTATGGACCTAATGAGTTAATGTGGAGATCTATGACTCTGGAATACTGAGAAGCCCTCGGACCTCCCGAGTTCGTGTCCATTAATGGTGATCGTCGGGGACGTGGAACATCTGCCAGGCCCAGTGATCGTCCAACCGAGACTTGAATGTACTTAATGAAGGAGCAGCTATCACGTGGGCTGGCAATGCATTCCATTTGTTCACAATCCGGACCCCGAGGGACCGCGAGACGGCCTCCGGCTTCGTCAGCTTCATAGCATGCTCGCGCGTTCGAGATCGGCCGTCGAGATGAAAAAACTGGGTATAATGCTGATCGATGGTACCCTGTAAGAGCTGATGCACTCTTATCATGTCCCCTCGCAGTCGAAGATGATAGAGGGAGGCTAGATTGAGTGCATACAGTCTGCCCTCATACAAGTGTCCTCTCAGGGATGGTACCATGCAGGTGGCTCGACGTTAGATCCTTCCGATAATCCTCTGATCTGCCCTGTTTAAAGGTTCCCAGATAGAATTTCCGTATTCGAGCTGCGGGCGCACCATAGTTTTGTGTAGTAGTGGAAGCGAGAAAGTATCGATGTTAGCAAAAGACCTCCCAATGATCGCCAGTACTCTGGACGCCTTAGAAGCTGCTGTGGCAGCCTGGCGTCGAAATTTCACGTCTCTATTCACAAGAACTCCCAGGTCCTTCTCAACCTCCAGTGCCTGGACTTTTCGGCCCTCCATTAAGTAGCTGTGCTCTTGGTTATTGTTGCTTAAGTGAAGCACACCGCACTTGCTTAGGTTAAAGGGAATGTGGCACCTTTATAATGTGATTATAACTGAGATAGCCAAGTTTTAAAGAATGCCGAAAAACCTCAGTAAATGATTTGTCAAATGATGTGACAAATTATATACTGAATATAGAGTATAGTCGAGTATATATAGTATATTATAGAGAGTAGAGTATATATAGGGTAATATAGTATATATATATAGAGTAATATATATAGAGTATATATATAGAGTAACATATACTATATATATATATATATATATATATATATATATAGTATAATAGAGTATATAGAGTAAATAGAGTATCTTGAAACTCAAAATTTCCGGAGAGAAAAGCTTACAAACCTACCGGAGATGTAGCCAAAATGTACCCAAGCATTTCGGTCACAGTTGTCAGCTGTTGGCGTGACAACATGCTGAAGTCACAGTGAGAAGTCAGCCAATGGAAGCCCTTGAAGCCTATTAAATATGGTAGTAGTTGCCAGATAATGACATCATCCACAGGCAGAGGTTTATTTCTTACCCTTGAGGATTGAGCTTATTATACATTTTTTCAGAGAATTCATGGACGTTTCACTGTTTACGGCTAAAAATACCCCTAATTACACTAAATTCTGTGAATCAACCAAAGTGCTACATTTCCCTTAAAGGGCATCAGCTAAGTGGAGGACCAATCCAGTGCCCTCTCCACGCCTGATTGGAGGGATGCCACACAAGTGGAGGAGTCGGGTCTGGCATATAGCTTGGTGTCATCAGCAAATATTTTGATCCCTGAGGTGATGGTGCCCGGCACGTCGTTGATATAAACAAGAAACAACACAGGGCCCAACACTGAGCCCTGTGAGACGCCACTGCTATCACACACCCAGTCAGAGGATGAAGAGCCAACCGCTACATGTTGGCGACAACCAGTTAAAAATGCTCTCAACCAGGGCTAGCAGCCTCCCCTTCACACCATAGCCTTCCAATTTGGTCAGCAGATGTTCATGTGGGACTAAGTCAAATGCCTTTTGGAAGTCTAAATACACAGTGTCCAATGGGGTGGCCTTCATCAATCTGCTGACTCCAGTCTTCTATGGCTTCCAGGAGTTGTGATTCACAGAATCGTTTTGGATGAAACCCATGCTGGTGGCTGGATAGGAAGTTTTGTCCATTGTAGCCGTAACATATATTCACGCATTCATCCACAAAGAGAAAATATACGCCAGAACAGGAGAGAATTGAAATGTAGAGGAGCATGGTACCGGGACTAGGGAGCGATGAGTGCGGAGGGGGACGCTAACGAACGAGCACGGACGCGCACGCACGCGGGGTTACGAGTTCGATATAGGGTCAACGACGTGGACCGGCGTCGGTGTTGTGACGGAAGGTATTAAGTACGGGCGGTACCTCTACTATCAGGGGTCATACGCGCGCGTGACGGGCGAATTCGAGCGCTGACGGGAACGATTTATGCTAAGTGCGGCGGGCGACGAGCAGCGACGGAGGTCAGGGTGGGACAGAGCGAGCCAGGTACCGGACGGCTCACTCGACGCAGCGACGATGTGTTCCGAGGTGAGGTTCCAGGCAAGGTGAGGACTCTTAATTCCAAAGCATGTTGGTTGGTTTGGATGGGCACACATGGGGTTAAGCACACATATGAGCACCGTTCTTTCTGTGTTAAGTGAGAAAAAACTGACAGAGACAAGCTAAGGGTATGCTGATAACGGTAACAACGGAGGGCTGCTGGAAAGTTTAAGTCAACATTAGGATGCAGAAGCTAGAGTAGCAAGGTTAGCTATGCAATAAAGTCCACATCACATCCACTGCACGTCTCGTATAGGAGCCGCTACGAATCACTCGTCAGACCGAGACCATAGATGGCGCTGACAAAATTTAATTCCGCTCGAAGTGAAGTGCGATTGACGACGATTCAAACCGGAGTCACGGCAGGCGCTACGGACGAGCTATCGTGACGTCGGCATCAGTGACGTTAGCCTCTTCCCCACTGTCCCAAGTCTCTCTGTCCCAGGCAAGGTCCGGCTCCTCGTCATCCGCCTCGACGTCTGAGACGTCGGAGATGTCCCCGGTCGCGACGGCCTCGGCGCTGGTGCCGCTGGCGAAGGCGTCCAAAACCGTAGTAGATGCAGGTGCGGGACATCATCAGCCGCTCCTCGAGCAGCTGTTTGAACCGGCTGAGGTCGTCGGTGAGGCCGCGCTGTTTGGCCTGTGTCTCAAAGGTAGGCCGGTCGATCAGCGGGCGCTGCGGCATATGGTCCTCAGGCGGGAGACCGCCCGGGCGCCGTACTGCCGCCGCCCGCGGCCCTCCGGTACGTTGGTCGGCGGTTGTTGGGAGGACGCCGGTATGCTCGGCCGTCGATGTTCAAACAGCCGCTCGAGCTGATTTAAGTCGTCGGTGAGGCCGCGGATGGCCTCACCGACGACTTAAGATGGCCGCGGATGGCCTCACCCTTCTTGGCCATTAATATGGCCAAGAAGATTGTCTTTGATCAAAGACTCAAGCAGTTTGCAAAGAATGGCAGTTAGGCTAACAGGCCAGAGTGCAAACTATGGCACTTTCGATTATATCTCGTCAGTGCCAGTGCCCTTGGAGACAGGAGCAAGTGTTGCAAATTTGTGAGACTGTTGCGAGCCAGTGTGCAAATCATGGCATTTTCGACGAGATCTTGTCGGTGTGAGTGCCCTTGGAGACAGCAGCAAGTGGTGCAAATTTTATCAACCTGGTGCGAATTTGTGAGACTGGTGCAAGGAAGGTGACACTGAAAACCAAACAAATAATGGCTGAATGGTTATAAAGACACAGGAGGGGCCTTAGAAAAAGTCCTTAACTAACTAACTAATAAGAGAGACAGCATTACATTATGTGGGTAGGAATGGGCAAGTTTTTTCCCTGGTAATATGGTAGGTTGGTGCGAATTTTTGGGTGGCTGGCGGTGCAAGGATTTTAGATGGCTGGTGCGGCTCGTCTGGCCTGCTGCCATACTTTGCAGACTGGGTTCTGAGGGAGGCAATACTGAAGACCAAACAAATAATGGATGAATGGTTATACAGACACAGGAGGTTGCTTTTCTCCTTTCTTGTACATGGGTGTTATGATGCCCAGTTTCCAGTCCTGTGGGATCACTCCTGTATTGAGGGGTTTCCCATGGAGGGACAATGAACACAGTATCAGGACCGTTTTTTCTGTTTGCTTACTCTTTCTGTGTATACCCCAAAAGATTTTCCAAACTTCTATGCCTGCTGGGCCCACTTACTCAGTTCCAGAACTGCCAAGGTACCACCCACACTACTCTGGCATTGATGGCGCGGCCTTCCCTATTGCATCCAGTCTATCACCTATCCTTGAGTCATGCAAATATATCAGTGTAGCTGACCTTAACAACACTAGAAATGACCAAAACAACTTATTTCTTTTGCACATTAACATCCGCTCGCTCCCAAAAAAAATTTTGATAGCCTCCAACGCTTAGTACAAAACCTAAACCCCAAACCCCAATTTGTATTATTAACAGAGTTATGGCTCCCTCCTGATACCAGTGAACAATATGATCTTGATAACTATGTATTTGAATACTCAGCACCTTCTCAATTCAGAGGCAAAGGTGCAGGTCTTTATATTGATAGTAGCATTCCCTATAAAAGAAGGCCTGATCTAGAAACTCATACTATTCAACAGCAATCTGTATTTATTGAAATTTCAAAACTTACCCCCTTTCATCTTGTCGTTGGTTGTTGCTATAGGTCTCCCTCGTTCCCATCATCATTATTTATAGATTATATAGAATCAACTCTAGAAACACTCAACAGAAACAAAAGACTTGTATTTTGGGGGTGACTTCAATTTGGATATTCTGAAACATGAAACCTATGAGCCCAGCAGCATATTCACACAGTCACTTTCCTCCCTAGGTTACTTTCCGTGTATTTCGATTCCTACCAGGGTAACTACATTCTCTAAGACACTCATTGACAATTTTTTCACAAACGATGTTTCCTCATACGCTCTTCATCAGTTCTTACGTCCGATATTAGCGACCATCTCCCGATTATCTTGAGTCTGCAATCTACAACGAAACCTCCGACCTCCAAACCTAGCTCTAATTTCTCATTTGACTTTAGAAAAATTGATACCTTGAAGGTAAACCTCACCAACAAGCTAGCAAATATTTTCGATATTCACGATCCAGTAATGGCTGCCAGCCTCATCCATTCAACATTGGCAGAGGAAATAAAAAAGCTATCTATAACAAAATTGGGTAGGAGACACATGCCAAAACAACCATGGATATCATTTAGCCTTTTACGATCCATCAATAAAAAGAATGACCTTTACCATAAGTACATCAAAACAGGAAAACGTGAGGATGAAGTGATATACAAGACATATCGCAATATCTTGGTCAGCTCTATTAGGACTGCCAAAAAATTGTATTACCAAAGAAAATTAGAGGAAAACCAATCAAACCCTAGGAAACTGTTCGGCACATTACTAGACCTTACCCACAAATCTAAACGCAGCAAAGATCTCCCTGAACAATTTGAAATTAATGACAAATTAGTATCGGATCAATACCAAATTGCTAATCACTTCAACGACTTTTTCGCAACTATCGGTAGCTCTTTAAATGATGCTCTTCCACCCTCCACCTCGGATCCGCTACAGTTTGTGGAGCCCTATAGGGGACGCCCTTTTGAGTTCCACCCCGTCAATAATGAAACAATTTGCTCTGTAATTTTGTCCTTAAAAGTACTGGCAGTGGGACAGATGGCATCTCGTCCAAAATACTTAAACTTATCTGTCCCAATATTTCACCGCATCTTACTCATGTATTCAATTTATGTCTCCTGTCCGGAACATTTCCAAATCAGTTCAAAGATGCACTTGTGGTCCCAATCCACAAAAATGGTAACCCTTTGAGTCCTAATAACTATAGACCGATCTCCCTCCTCCCAAGTCTCTCAAAGGTACTAGAAAAATTAGTTTATGGCCAGGTTATCGAATTTCTTACGGAAAATAACATAATTTTTGATCACCAATTCGGCTTCCGCAAAAATCACAGTACGTTTATGCCAATTGCCCTACTCTATGAAGAAATAACCTCCGCGCTGGCTTGTAAGAAAATTTGTGCATCTATTTACCTCGATTTCCGCAAGGCATTCGATACGGTTAATCATGGAATTCTCATTCAAAAACTAAAAATGTATGGTATCCAAAATGTTCCCCTAAAATTCTTTTATTCTTACCTCTGTAATCGTAGCCAAAATGTCAAATTCAATTCATATAAATCCACAATTCCTAAATCAATTACAATGGGGTCCCCCAGGGCTCGGTCCTGGGCCCTTTACTCTTTCTCTTATATATTAATGATATACACAAAAGTTCTACGATTCCCTCATTCTACTTATTTGCGGATGATACGGCACTCTTGTTCACGTCGGATTCACTGGACTCCCTTCAACGCAACATCGACCATAGTATCTCATCCATCCGTAAATGGCTAAATTGCAACCGGTTAACCCTCAATGCCAGCAAGTCTACGTTCCAGCTTTTCTCCCATGACAAAAATTTAGACTTACAAGTAAAGATAGGTGATGCTCCCCTCGAAAGGAAATTTTCAACCAAATATCTTGGCATACTTATCGATGAGGATTTGAGGTGGAAGACACAGATCAAAAGCCTAGAAAACTCCATATCTAGAACCATCGGCATTATTCAGAGGAACAGATATATTCTAAGTTCGTGCCTTATTCACCTCTTATATAACTCACTTATCCTACCGTTCCTAACATATTGTATTCAGCTTTGGGGTTCTACATATGATTATAAGCTTAGAAAACTAGTCACTCTGCAAAAAGAATCGTGAGAGTAATTGATGGAGCAGATCGGCTGGCCCCACAAACCCAATCTTCAAAAATACGGTATCTTGAAACTCCATCACCTTGTCAATTTACACAGCTCAAATTAATGCACAAATTTCTCTGCAATCAACTACCCCGGCCACTGGGCTCTCGTCTGTATAGAATTGAATTTGATCCCAACCAACGAAACGCCAGACAAATGCAACACTTTAGAGTACCATCTGTTCGTACAATGTATCGGAAATTTTCCCTCTTTGTATCTGCCCCAAGGATTTGGAATAGAACCGTGGCAACTAAAATCAGAAATATAGACGATGTACCCTCTTTCGAAAACGTTTTTCAAGCTAGTTGTGAAGAAGCTATATATTGACGATTATTAATCGATTTATTCAGGATTTTCTCAACATTTATATTCTGTATCCTCTTCCGTTACATGTATTTGATATGGGCCCCGTTTCGTAGACGTTGCAGCGTGGGTTGTGATCCGCGCTGCTCTCCCTGGTGGTGCCATCGGCAACGCCAGTGGATGCGGTGTGGATTGCGCCGCATTCGGCAAGCTCATGCTGTTTGGTCTGTGGATGGGGGCCAAGGTTAGGTTAGGCTTAGGTTAAACTGTAGTCTGGTCGATTAGATTGTACACTCAGATATTAGGATCCGAGGTTTAGTTTGTAAATGACTCTGCTTAGTGATTTTCGAGACATGCACCACTCTCAAGGCTAAAATAAAAGAAATTATTATCGCTTACTAAATTACCTCGTGATTATGTGCGTTAGTTAAATGATTTCGACAGTATAGGAGTCTAACAGGATCACCTCTGGCACCCTCATGTCTTATTCCAAATCATCCTCCCAAATCGCGCAACCCATCAAAACCAACCCTCTGCCCCTCTCTCTCTCTCAACTAGGTGCGCGACCAATGGCCGTCCCTATTCCCACCTGACTGACATGTGTCTTCCCGGCAGTGTGGGGCGCCGCATACTGGGTATGACCGGCGGCTCCTCTGCCCGACCCCTGCTAGGACTCCCCTGCCTGTGCGCCGTGGCTCACGCTGACCTCGGCTGCTGAAGCGGCGTACTGCGGGGGCTGCCTGGCGGGTCGGGTTGCCGCCGGTGCTGGCCCTGTTGGCGCTGCGGCTACCCGCTGAGCGCGGTGGCGCCCTCTGAGGGGCGGAAGGTGGCTCCACCTGTCCTCTCGACCCTACCTGGCTGGAGCTGTGGAGGGCGCACCCCGCTGGTGCGCCTCTCGCCGGGGGCTGAGCCGCCCCAGCGGCGAGTGGTGGTTTCGGCGTCCTGCTCGCGGCGAGGTCCTGTGGTGCGAACTGTTTGTGGACGGGTCGGTGCTGCGGACCGCTGCTCGCGGCTGCGATGTGCGCCGGTCGGGCGGTGGCGCCGCGTATGTTTTGTTTATGTGTCTTGTTTTTTTGCCTCATCCCTACATGAGCTGATTGTAACTCTGCTGAGGTATTGTTTATCACCAATGCATCACATCATTCATGGTATCAAATCTGCACTGATACAATCTTTATATTGATATTGAGCTATCCTTGATGCTGTGTGCCTAAATAAATTACCCTCTCCACTCTGTCCCCAAACACATGAATGCCCCTCAGAAATCCGGACTCGTGCGCCGTTAAGCAAAGCAGACTGACGTGTCATCCGCCCGCGGCGTCGCGCTCCCTCTGCCGCTGTGCCGCGCTCCCTCCGCCGCTGCGTCGCGCTCCCTCCGCCGCTGCGCCGCGCTCCCTCCGCCGCTGCATCGAAGCCCCTCTGCCGCTGCGTTGAGCCCCTCCGCTACCGCGCCCCTCCGCCGCCGCGTCGCGCTCCCCCACCGACGGGTTGGGCGCGCCCGCTGCGCCCTGGCCCCGTCGCCGCCGCGAATGCCCAAGCTCTGGTGCCCCCGTCCACCTCGTCCTCCCAAAGGAGTGTCTTTCAAATTTAACTCCAGCCACTTGTCTTTCCTATAACTATTTTTGCAGCGTTTTTGTATTATTAACAGTTGTGCTCTGTGTGACATGAATATATATGAACGGATTCAGTATTTCGGCATCATCATGAAGCACTCAAGGGTGGATATGGTCTGGGCGAGGAGGGCTTGTCGTTTTGAGAAAAAAACCAGTTTTTGTGCATAGTATCTGCAGATATAACAATGTCAGTCAAGGGTTGATCCTCGACGACCTTCGACCTTCAAACGACCAGCACATTCTCCATATCCTTGACAATAAAATGCTGCCAAAGAACTTGTTAGGCAATTGGGGCTTCCCAACCCATCTGCTTCAACTCTGCGATTTGTTTTTTAGGTCTCCCATTATAGCTTTTGTATTGAATTTCAAACTGGTGTAGCTCCAAAAGGCTTTTGGGTTTGACTTGACTCTGCATGCCAACTTGTGCTCATAATCTCTGTGAAGCCTGGGCGTCATCACCCTAAGGGCATTTCAACAGAATGTGAAGCAAGCAAGGTCAATAAATTCACCCATCTGGTGATAGATCTGGGCTAGTTTATTTTTCCTCTGCTTGAGACGCAAGCCAGTCTGCAGAACGTGGCAGATTTTGACGAGATCTCGTTGGGGCAGCCTCGGGGCAGACCTACCGATTTGGGGCAGCTTTTGGTCGATCTTGGGGCAGATGGGGGCTCTTGGGGCAGGAACTAGTACTTGGGGCAGCGGTCAGTACGGGTAATCACCGAGGGAAGAAGAAAAATAATGAAAAGGAACGACAATCATTAGGTAAAGTTGCGCTGTAAAAGCTGAATTGTCTCAAAAGCGTCATGTTTGTCGTCTAGAGAAATATGGTTAAAAAGATACCAAACAAAGGAAATTTTTAATAGATGTAAAGTCAAAGTTCCTGGAAGTGAATAAAAAATCAGGCAACAGGCGCCTTTTTAAAGCTAAATTGAAATTTATTTTCTAAACTTGTAATCTAAACCTAGTTTTAGTTACAAAAAACAATCTTAGAACTCGAAATAAAATTTCCCTGTATGTAGTTTTTTGCATTTCCTCTGCTATGTTTTGATCGCCAAAGGCCGGCAAATCGGGTCTATGTCAAAAGGTCCACTGTTCAAAGGGTCCACCGTTCAAAAGAAAATCATGCCAGCCCCCTCCCCCTAAGAACAAATGCTAGTCAGTGATGTGACGTCACAAAAGCGTCACGGGAATCTTTCTTCGATTGGGTCTTGTGAAAACTAGGGGTGAAAATATTCCAAATATTGTCATGCTTTCATGCAAATGTGAGAAAATGGAAGGGGGAAAATGCTTTAGCTGTGGAAAAATTATTCTTTATCAAATTTAGTTATCAATTGAAATATTTTTTAAACTATTGATTATACGGCGTGAAAGCAGTGGCAAATGACGTCTTTAAGGGAAAATACTTCGCTTGTAAATATACCTTTTCATCATCATCATCATCAACTTTTTTATTTCATTTCTTATATACAGACAGGGGATAGAAGTAAATAAATAAAAGTATTCTTGAAGTCGTGTATCATGAATGCAAGATAGCTTCTGCTGTGCGTGGAGGGTCGTGAGTGCGTTGCCATCGTCGAGTTGGATGCACGGTTTTCTTTCATTTCTGGGTGTTTCGTTTAAAATGGAGTAGATAAACATTTATCGGTAAAAATAACTCCCCCCGTTGGAGGAGTCTGCCCCAGCATCCAAATTTCTGCCCCAATTGGGGCAGGCTTTGGGCTGCCCCAAGCGCCTCGTCGAGTCGCCTGCCACGTTCTGCAGACTGGGACGCAAGGATGGGCGGTCATGTATACGCTTTTAACATTTTTTCTGATCCTGACCCTGGGTATACTCCGAGTCTATGATGTGGCTCAAATGGTCCATTAGGAAGCTGTAAGAGCTTTCCACATATAAAGTGAACATGATGGACCAGTTTACAGCTAGAACCATTCGGTTGAAGAGAGAAGCCTGCACGATTGAAATTCAGCCCAGGAATCAGATTCTCACGGTTGACAATATTGCATAAGATATAAAACTGAATGACTCTATAGATACTCTCAGAAGATGCTTAAGTCGTCACTGTTTAAAAATTAAAAACAACTCCACTCACCTCTCAAGTCTCGATCCCATGTAAGGAAAAATAAAGAACGATGTAAGGGCAGGAAAGAATGAAAAATTGCTCCAAGATTGAAACAATCAACAACTTGCCATCAAGAACCTAAAAGGTTGCTCAAAGTCTCCTACCAAGGACCTACTAGCACTTCACGGCAAATTATTTTAATCTTGCTCACAACAGAATATTTACGATATTTTCTTCAAGAAATTCACCTCAAATGAGATATCTGTCATAAATTAGGTCTTTTGCATTATATAAGTTATTTTGCATTATACAGGTTTTATTTAAAACAGTATGTTTTTTGCACACCCAGTATGTTTTAAGCTGGTTTAATGCTAGATGTTCCAGATTTGCTATTTCTGCGCAACTGAGGCATATATTTACGTATCTGATCTTTTTTGTTTTATTCTGGAATTGCAATTGCAAAATGGGTGATGGCCTGTGTGGTGGTGTTTGTGTTTGTGTGTGGCGGCGGTGAAATGGATAAAAAGACTGGTTGTGGTTAGAAAATCCATTTCTTATAACCATCAGGGGATAAATTTGACATTGAAATTTATGAGCATAGGGTGTTTCTGTGTCGTTCCAGGATGCAGAAAGATCAATGACTAAGGCTAAAACACATCGCTCAACGAGAGCATGTTTGTTTAGATATTTGTGGAAGATGAAATTTTAACTGGGTCGTCGAGGCCACAACTGCCAATGGATTCAAAACTAACTTAGATAAACACTGGGCGGAGCTAAAGTTTAAGGCTCCGAGCCGATACAGGCAAGGTTCATGACCAGAGCTCGACGAGACCGGGCAGATCAGGCACCGTGCGTGCCTTAAGAAGACCCGAAACATCTACGGTATCTACGGTATCTACGGTATGAAAATCTCTGCAGATGGGTCCAAATGGTAGATGCGATGTTTTTATATAAAATTTCTAGGTACAGGGTGGCGCAGAAAAACTTCCCGATTGAATTTTTTACATATCTCCTTTATTTTTTTAAATGCACTAACCCTCTTTTGTACACATGTTCTATGATGTCCACAGAACCTTGCACGACCACTAAGTTTCGATATGGCCCCCTTTTGCCTTCACCACGGCCTCAAGACGTGCCTTCACAGAAAGGCACGAGCGCCGCACGACATCCTCACTCAGGTTGGACCATGCAGTCTCAAGGGCCAGCTTCAGGTTGGTGGTACTGCTGTGTGGCGCAGCACAGACATCCTTCTCCAGGATGGACCAGATAGCGAAGTCCATGGGGTTGACATCTGGACTTGAGGGGGCCACATGTCCTTGTCCCAAAATCCCTCCAGGTGGGTCTTGCACCACTGCTGGGTGACTTTGGATGTGTGTGACGGTGCACCGTCCTGTGTGAATACGTATCCACCAGGAAATGAGGCATTGGTCCACGGCAGAAGGTTCTCCTTCAACAAATCCACGTAAACTTGGGTATTGACCTTGACACCATCATCAATGAACACCAAAGGAGATTTTGATCCATCAGACCCCACAGCGGCCCAGACCATGACCCCTGCGGGCTTCTGTCGTCGATGGATGGTTCGTTCCGCCGGATCGATGCTAGAACAGCTTGCTGCGAAGACCCGGTCGTTCTGTGAGTTCACTTTCGGTTCAACAGTGAAGATTTTTTCATCAGACCAGATGAAGACCTTGTCACCGGCGCTTCGCATTTCCTCCAGCATCTTCTTGGCCCTGCTGCACCGTTTGATCTTGGAGGCTTCTGAAATTAGGTGATTACGTCGGATCTTGAGTGCTTTGAGTCCTAGGTCATCTCTTACCACCCTACCAACCGTTCTTCTTGAAACCTGGAGGTCTTTAGCCATCTTCCGCATGCTTCTTCGAGGATTTCGAGACACTTGCTTGCGGATGACGTCAACAAGTCTTTTGCTGCGGACATCGCGTTTTCTACCCGATCCTGGCTTCCTAGAAACAGCACCTGTCTCATTAAAACGTTGAACCACGTTGAAGACGGTTTTTGGGTCAACGCCGACCTGTTTCGCAATCGCCTTGTTGCTGTGACCGGCGTGTTTTAGGGCCACAATTTGTTGTCTCTTTTTCAAAACTCGTCATATCTAGAGCAAAATTCTGCAGTAAAGCAAATAGCTGTTACAGCACATGGTCACAACATTCAAGGAAAGGCACACAAACTTTCAGGCAGCTTCATGCATTGGTATCTGAGTTATGCTGAAAAGACTGATCGGGAATTTTTTCTGCGCCACCCTGTATATGCTCATTAATGGGCACTGATATCAATAGGCAATTGCAGTTTAAAGTTCAGAATCCAGCATGTGATGCTATGTGCAAACTGATAGGTTAAGCAGTGTAATCACAGAAGTTTGCTAACAGGAGAGACCAGTGTGCAAAGTATGGCATTTTCGACGAGATCTCGTCTGTGTGAGTGCCCTTGGAGACAGGACCAAGTGGTGCGAATTTATCAACTTGGTGCGAATTTGCAGGACTAGTGTGAGGAAGGTCACACTTAAACTAAACAAGTAATGCTTCTCTGAACACCATACTCATCTGTGTCGATGGCAGCAGTAAATTCCCGACACCCGCTGATAGGGAAATTATTGAATTAATGCGAGACACATCACGCCCTTTATCTCCCTTTTCATTATTCAGTGACCTCCGTTCCCAAACAATTCCCCAACTTGATTCAAAACTCCCATTTTATGAAAATACATAGTCGTAATGGGGATACAGTTGCAGAGAGAGAGGTGTTTGTGGGGTGTGTACAGCTAACTACTCTTTTTGCCCGTGTTCCAGTTATTTTTTTCTCTTGCATTATTATTAGATGCAAATATACGTGTACGGTTTCAATGGCTGAATGGTTATTAAGACACAGGAGGGGCCTTATAAAAAGTCCTTAACTAACTGCCTAATGAAAGAGATAGCATTTCATCGTGTGGGTAGGAATTGGTGCATTTTCTCCCTGGTATGTGGCAGATTGGTGCAAATTTTTGGAGTCTGGTGGTGTGATTATTTTAGATGGCTGGTGCGACCCGTCTGACCTGCTGCCAAACTTTGCAGACTGGAGGAGAGAGAGGAGGTCAAGTTTTGTAAATTATTTCAAATACCTACTGATGACTTTTACAATGCTGCTCTATATTATAAGTATTAAGCTGTTCTATATATATATATATATATATATATATATATATATATATAAGTATTATAAGTTGTTACTTGGCCTCCCGCTAGAACCCTGGATGCAAATATAGCAAATTCAATGTGATTACACATTTAGGTATAGCCATCCACCAGAACCTTCAGATCAGCAAAAGCTGATACAAAGTATTTTCTCCATAACATGCTCTGCAAGTTGTTGTCTCTCAAATGGTCAGGAAAATTATTTGTCAGAGTAAAATTTTGCTTGTCATTGCTCACACTACGGCAAATAATTTTCCAGTTATCTAATGCCAACACAAAGATTCTGATTTAATGCTGTGTCAGAATCGAGCGCCGCCACAGAATTTTCGCAGGGGGGGACAGACCCGGGCTGGTGCTGACCGGGAGGCAAATTTTGAGCATACTCGATACCTGACAGCATCAATGACCATTGACCCAAAACTTTTGGGGGCGTCCCCCTGGTTGGCCAACAGGGGGACGTGTCCCCCCGTCCCCCCCTGCTTTTGGTGCCCATGGTCAGAATGCATGATCTCACTGAATATCTGGGATGCATGATGTCAAGAGCAAGAGTCAATAAACAATTTATTAACTTATTGTGAATTCAATTTTATAAACTCCAGCACATCCAAATGGATTCAAATTCAGAAAGATAAATTCATATAGATAGCTTCTATTCATTATGGTCACTTTTCTGTTTTACTATATTATAGTACTGAGTATATAACTTGGTTCCAATTATATGACAAATGGAATAAAAACATGCCTTATATCATTTAGCAAATGCACATATAAATGCTCAGCTGTTGTGACTAAAAAATGACCAGAGCATTGACTCCTAGTTTAAGAACAGGGGCTTGCTGATGAAGCTGCATTGTCATGTGCTATGGATAAGCTTCTGAGGTGAAGGCAGGGCATTTTTTAAGGAAAAGTCAGTGGGGGGGGCATTCTTTGTGCTGGTCTTTATAGTGTTCAAGAGATCAATACCCCATTTTGGGGGTTTTAATAAAACTTAGAAGCATTAGTGTTAATAAAATGTTTCTCAATTTTTGTGTTTTTCCAGATTATACATGCTGCCCAGGGTTGCCATTTTTCGGTGGAAAAGATCAAACTGAGTTAGAAAAAAGGCCAAAGAGGGGCAAAATTTCATTTTCACTAAAATAGCCAGTAAATACCACAAAAGCCAGATTTGATGCTAAAACAACCCCTAACGGTAGTCATAAGGCCGCAGAAAAAGCGACTTGTATCACTGTTTAAAATTGATTGTTGACAATTTGATATTGACTTGACGCAATACTTTTTAGCACACCACTCGTTTAATACTGAGCCAGGGGTACTCTTCCAATCCTGCGTGATCATCAAATGAGTTTATCCTCATAACCAGATAATTTGTTAGCATCATTAATAATCTTGACCGCACCATTCCCCGCTAATATTTAATGCTTTCTCTTTTTTCTAACTATTCATTTTTTCTCTTGAACAGTGGCGCTCTATGATTTTGGTAAGTGGGTGGAGAGCGGAGCCTCAGCGGGCGCACTTTGCCATCACCTTTTCACCCAAAAGGCGCCTATAGTATCGCATCCTTTTTGAGTCTGGTTTTGGGTGGCCATCATTTTTTGTGGATAGTGTTTTTAACAAAGTTCTGTCCCTCCCTTCCACCACCAAACCAGTTTTGCTGCTGCTGTGCTGTTTTTTCGGTGTCAGAATATCGTATTCCAGAGCGGAAGAGGTCAAAATAAGCCATATTTATGCAAGGGAAAAACAGAAATAGCTTAGTTGCCAACAGCTAGAAAAAGGGGCAAAAAGGCCAGATTCCATGAAAGGGCCAACCGAAAAAATCGCGGGGCCAAACACGACAAAAAAGGCCCAATTCGAGGAATTTGGCTACGACATGGCCGGCCTGGCAGCCCTGACGCTGCTCAATAATAATAATTATTGTTGCGGGTTTAACGACACATCAATTGCCAGGGTCTTACGGCGCCGCCAACTCTCACCCTGTTGGAGGGATTTTGGCCTGACGCTGATGCAATGTATTCCAAATGAAAAGGTGATTTTCTTATTTTTCTTTATGAGTGTGGCAAGATAATTAAATTCCTATAGCATCGAAAACAAGTCGTTCATAGGCTAAATCGAGATAGGTTTTTATATACATACCTTCTATGATGTGTGACTTTTGCTGTCAAAATCATCTAGGGAATGTAGTACAAAAACCAGCTAATAATTGTTAAGGCTTATCGAAGCACCAAATGTCAGGGTCATATGGCGTCACCGTCTCTTTCCTTCTTGGAAGGGTTTCTCGGGAGTTAGTTTTGTGATTCTAACGAAGGGCCGTGGCTGAATATATAAGCTCTCCCCATTTTCAACATCAAGGAATCTATGATAAAAGCCAGCTAACAACTTATCGATTTTGCAGAAAAAATTGATGCAGCGATCTCACTAAAAATTTCACGCATGCTACAACAAGCGTCGGAAAAGGGGAGACCAGGAGGCTTGTCCCCTCCCTCCCCCCCACCCACTTCTTGACCAGCAAGTTCTTGATCTCAGTCAAAATGGGGAAAACCGGAAATTTATATAACCAGCCGCTGCGGAAGGCAACGAGGGCCCCAAATTCGAACAGTTTTTGGTACTAACGTGGAAAGTTTGTTGTCAGCATCAGGTTGAAGTTTGGCTGGCCCCCTCACTTTTATGCTTGAAGTTTGTTTGGAGTTTGAAGTCACTTGTATGTATGAAGTTTGGCTGGCCCCTGACGTTTATGTATGCTACCACCACATTAACAAATAAAAAGACTTAGCATTTCATACTTCCACACCAGCAATCACCAGCTTCTGACCTGTCTTACGTGCTTTGACTACACCGTGTCCCGTCTAATCCACGAACGAGCTCACAACTGACCTCGTGTGAAACGAGAGCATCATACAATCTTACGATACTGGCTGGGGTGTGAGCTTCTGATCGGATAGAACATGATGTTTTATTAGTTGTGGGCCAGCGTTCATCTCCAGCGTTGTGATTAGTTGATGCTGAGGCCGCTTTGCCGGGATTTCCCGTAATTATGCGCTTTGTTTCGTCTTCGCACGATGGAGGAGACATCCACGGATGAAAATCGTTTAACACAATTTTTGTGGATTGCAAATTTGGCACCAGCAATAAACCTAAATTATCAGGTATATAATATCGGGTAGTGTTCTGTCTTATGTTCGTTAGGTGGGTTTGCATTTATTGATGTTTAAGTCATATTTTGTCTATTTCACCGGGGGGGCAATTTCCGGTCACTGGGGGGCATTTCGGCCGACTGGGGGCAAATGCCCCCCAGTTAACATGTTAAAAAATGGCCTGGGTGAAGGTACTACCCACCTTGTTGGTTTGTGTCTCATAATGCTACTTTGAGGTTTGTTGAAGCTCTATCAATTTCAAATTATCAACAAATTTCAGAATATACCCACACATGACAGAAGGCTTTTCATATTCCATCATCACTGATAACACTGAACACAAGACAACACTGAATTTCCGCAGGTCGGCGCTGCGAGGCGTTACGTCCATCCACTAACCCTTGAATTTATTTTACTTTTTCTTTTTTTCTCTTGTTCCCCCTTTTTTCTTTTTTATGATCAATAACCCTACACTGACACCTTCTCCTCGTGACGACCGCTGCGGCTGCGGTGTTGGTTGTGATGCCTATAGCTCCGCCCGGTGTATGCCTCGCGTGGTCCTACCAGCATGCTGGTGCGTGGTGCTACATTCTGACTCAAACCTGGGTGTATAGAAGGTGAATTAAAGTCGGTTGTCTCGATGTGTGCTCTTGATGGATGTTGTTTTTTTTTACTGTGAAATATACGTGTATGGACTGAATTTTAATACCTAGTGTTGCACTGTAGGCATACACTCTTTGAAATTTGCATTTGACGTGACATGGTTTCCATTTGACATGACATGGTTTACATTTTGCCTGTTTTTGTTCCAGAATGGTGAGACATAAACTTCCAGTTTGTCATGTGTTTGAGGTCATGTCCCGATGGTCGCATTCCTGCCCTCAGTTTGAGAGGAGGTACAAGATGATATGATGATATGAGGAGGTTGTACATCCTTTGGCCTTCATTCATCATGCACATGGAAACAACTAAGCTGCGAAGGCATGACATAGTACTTGAATGCTGCTATAATTATTTGCTGATATCTTTCTCGCAAGAGCCAATGGAAGGGAAATTATTTGTTTCAGTTGGATTTGCAACGTATATAAGGCTTCAATAACATATTTTACACCTTTGTAATTTTTAGTTGAATATGTCACTGCTCAGAATACTTTCTATGGTATTGCAGCACTTTGATTGGGACATGATGCAAAATAATGGGGTGAAAAATGATAAAGGGAATTTTAATGGCACGTGCATAAATTCAGGCAATGTTCCAGCTCTATTGATAATGTGGAACCAGCATGGGTTCTTAACACTTTTATCCTGGCTCCACCTCTGCTCTCCCTTCAACAATGCTCTATCAGGTGCATAATTGGCAAAGCCCCAATTCCATGAACATCCTACCACCAGATATGCTGGTCCTCCCTCCGCTGGGGCTCAGCATGGGAAGCATCATGCATCTGCCTCTGTCCTGTGTATCCGCCCCTGCCTGCACATCGGCCTCTTTTGTATCGGCTTTTGACCCTGCATCCGTCTCTGCCCCCTATCTCTGTCTGCCCATGCACCACCTCTGCTTCTGTATCCGCCTCTACCCATGCATCTGCCTCTGTCCCTTCATCTGATTGCCACTGCATCTGCCTCCACCACTGCATCTGCCTCTGCCAATGCTTCTGCCCCTGCATCTGCTTCTGTATTCTGTATTCGCCTCTGGCTGCTACATCGGCCTCCATCTCCTGTACCCGCCTCTGGGGTATGCACCCTCACGTGCTCCTTCATTCGTCTCTGACCCTGTATCCGCTTCCGTCCATGCATCTTCCTCTGCTCCTCCATCCACCTCTGTTTCTTCATCCGCCTCTACCCATCCACTCGCCTCTGCCGCTCCATCTCACTGCCACCGTATCTGCCTCTGCTGCTATTTCTGCTCCTGAATAAACGTCTGTCTCCTGCATCCGCCTTTGTCTCCTGCTTCTGCCTCTGTCTCCTGCTTCTGCCTCTGTCTCCTGCTTTTGCCTGTCTCTTGCAGGCGCTTCAGCTGTCTGTATCCTCATGTGCCCCTCCATTCGTCCCTCCCTCTACCTCCGCCTCTGTCCATGCATTTGCCCCGGCTCCTCCATCCGCCCCTACATCTGCATCCGCCTCTGCCCCTTTATTTGCCACTGCCCCCTTGGACCTTTCTGTCCCTGCATCCGCCCTTGTCACTCTGTCCGTCTTTTCGCAATCGTTCCGCTCTGCCCTCTGCATCCGCTGTTGTCCCTGCATCCGCCTCTGCTCTTGCATCCACCTCTGCCAGTGAGACCTCCCCGTCTAATGAAGTACCTTGGTCGATACATCCGCCTCTGCCTCCTGCATCCGCCTATGCCATCAGCCTCCTGCACCCGCCTTTGCCATCAGCCCCCTGCATCCGCCTATGCCATCAGCGTCCTGCATCCGCCAATGCCATCAGCGTCCTGCATCCGCCTATGCCATCAGCCTCCTGCATCCGCCTATTCCATCAGCATCCTACATCCACCTATGCCATCAGCCTCCTGCATCCGCCTATTCCATCAGCATCCTGCATCCGCCTATGCCATCAGCCTCCTGCATCCCCTATGCCATCAGCCTGTGCCGCCTAATTAGGCGTCTGATGTCTTAAGACATCAGTCATCGGCCTTCCTTTCGGTGGCAACCCGCAGCCCTTCCATGTTTTGCAGTGATCGATCGTATTCCCAGCTCTCTGGCTGAAGATAGCACCATTAAGGGCGATTCTGCCCCGGGAATATGTTGAAAGTCGGCCTTAGGAAAAGCCTGACATGCCCTTAGATGGAGGCTCCCAGATCAGAAATTGTGTCTGTCTGGCTCTATTTGAGGTCATTTTTTTGGGGAGAACATTGTTGCAGCTTTATGATGACCGAAAATCACATCTCTAAACGGTCTACAAGTATTTTAAATATTTTTTAGAAAACCACCTTTATTCCGCACTTTTAGCGCTAAATGCCCTCGGGCATACTCGCAGTGACGTCACGACGGGATTGCCAGACTAGTTGGAACTAAACTTTGGCCGCCCCCCCGAAAGATACCTGCCATCGCTTTTAGCATAAATACAAATTGAGCGCCACCAACCTAGTCTATGATCTAGCAGAACCAGCAGCATTGCCATTAGATTCTGATTTGTCAACTTATACCTATTTTATCTGTTGATCAATCAACGACTACAATTTTAATGATCGTAGTAATATTTGCTATTAAAAAACAAAATAGTAATGAAGCTTTAAATGGCGTATTTAAGACATGAGGATTGATGAAATATCTACCCTGAAATGAAATATACTACCCTGGATGAATCCATAAGAAATAAATGAGAAATGTGTCTCTTGTTACCCTGATAAGTGAATTTGAGCAGTCACGTGATATAAACCAAGCACTAAACCTACTGCTTAGTCAACTTGATACCCTCAGGCTAAATTGGCCGAAGCTCCTACTGGGCTACTGGGATAAATACAAGGCCCTAAAAAGATCCTCAAAAACTGTCCCCTCATTGCTGCTGTCCAAGAGACCAGGTTTAATGACACCGACCCCTATAAATTCAATATATTAGGTTATTCATTGTACACACACAACAATAATACAAGCCCACGACAAGGAGGCACGGCCCTTTTCGTCTCAAATAAATTACTGCATCGACCTATAACATGCAGTGATAATATCGACATGGTCGCCATTGAAGTTCAGTTATTTGAAGCACAAGTAACATTGATCTCTATATACCTTTCACCTTCCAAGCCATTCCCTGCTGCAACACTTTCAGCCCAACTAGACTCCCCTTAAGACCCCAGTGATATTGTTAGGCGATTTTAACGCACATCATCCTGCCTGGGGTGGTGCGCATCTAGACATCAGAGGACGCCAGTTAGAAAATATACTAAACAATCACAATCTCGTATACTTAAATGATAAAACGCCCACTCATCTCCCGAACAATAGAAGCCAGCAGGCCTCAGCCATCGACTTGTCTCTTTTATCATCACGATTAGCCCCGCATTTCTCATGGCACGTTCAGGCTGATAAACTTTTCAGTGACCACATTCCCATCCATATCCATATTGAAAAAGCAGCTGGACAAAATGACTATAACTTCATTCCGAAATGGAACCTTAAACGCGCTAATTGGGATGCATTCAATGCTGAAATTCAGTTCGGTGTGGAAAATGCAAACTTGACGGAATTCTTAACCAAGGTAATCGAAAGTGCAAATCACCATATTCCAAAGACTCATCCTCCTATCGCGTTTAAAGGAGTTCCCTGGTGGGATTCGAATTGTAACCGGGCTGTCGCCCTCCGACGGAGGGAAGAACGAGCTTTTCGAAAAATATCGCTGACGCTGATAGAGAAAAAGCCGCCATTGACGCAATTGAAAATTGTAAAACAACGATCCTGTCCGCAAAGAAGCGCCACTGGGAACATTTTGCAAACTCCTTCAATCGCCTCACTCCGATTTCAACCATCTGGGATCAAGTTAAATTTATATCAACCCGGAAGACACCGTCTCGCGCTTTTCCCCAATTAATTATAAATAAAAATTCATTCACAAACCCAAAAGAGGTAGTTGAACAATTTGCACTACACTTTGCCAGTGTATCTGCTCAAAGTCAATACCCGGCAGAAACACAATTGTTTCTCAATGAAGTGGTTAGTAAATGTAATTTTTCGTCTGACAATAGTGAAAATTACAACCTTCCGTTTACGATATATGAACTAGAATTGTCCCTCAGTAAATGCCGCAATACTTCGGTTGGCCCTGATCAACTAGCATACTCTATGTTTCAAAACTTATCAAAAGAGGGTCGACAAGGTTTCTTAAATGCTGTAAATGATATGTGATTATCTGGATCATTTCCGGAGTCATGGAGGGAGAGCACTATAATCCCTATTTTAAAACCAAACAAACCGAAGCACCTTCCCTCAAGTTACCGTCCGATATCCTTAACCAGCTGTGCCTCCAAGATAGTCGAAAGAATGATAAATACTCGCCTGCATGTTTACTTGGACTCGAAAGATGTCTTATCACCCTTCCAAAACGCCTTTAGAACTAGAAGAAGTACTACAGACAGTTTGATCCAGCTTATTGACTCTTGCCAACGCGGTTTCACTAGAAAGGAGATCACCGTTGCTCTTTTCTTAGACGTAAAATCCGCATTTGATAGGGTTAACAAACACGCCCTTCTTGCAAAGCTCCATAAAATTGGACTACGTGGTCGGATAATTCAATATATACAAAATTTCCTAGCAAACCGTATATTCTCCGTTAGATGTGGAAATGTGTATTCGAACAAACATTCTCTAGACCAGGGTCTTCCGCAAGGAAGTGTTATCTCTCCCACTCTGTTCCTAATCATGATAAACGATATGCTCGAAGCTATCTACGAAGACGCTTTCCAACTGAGATACTCACTTTACGCTGACGACGTAACAGTGTGGAGTACTAATCGAAATGTCACTGTGGCAATGTTGCAGGTACAAAAAGCTCTAAATCGGTGCCAAAACTGGTGCTTGAAATGGGGCTTCGAAATTTCTCCTGCAAAATCCACATCCATGCTCTTCTCACGAAAAAATAACTCTTCCTTTCCAGCTAGAGCACTTATGTTAAATAAACACCCCATCCCTATTGTAACATCGCATAAATATCTTGGGCTCCATTTAGATAGTAGACTTACCTTCGGGCTACACGTAGATAACATCCGAGATCGATCTTTGCGACGTTTGAATATTCTGCGTTGTATCGCAGGGCAAAACTGGGGAGCTGACCGTAAAACACTCCTACGCATCTATACGTCTCTGATCCGACCGATACTCGAGTACAATTCCTTTTTATTCAACAACATTAGCCAAGAAAGACAAGCCTCTCTTGAGGCTGTTCAAAACCAAGCAATTAGAATAATAACAGGAGCTTTCCGCACCTCCCCTACCAGCAGCCTTCTCGCTGATATTAACCTGCCATCTCTTAAACATCGAAGGCTCATACTCCTTACACGATACTCTATTCGAGTCAATTCTGTTCACAATCATCCATCCCTACAGATATTAACAAATGTTCCTGATATACAAAATTGCGACTACAACAGAAATAGATACACGATTGCCAGAAATCTACACGATTTCCGAGACATTGCTCTTCAGCTACCAGATATCAATGTCTCTTTCACCCCGAAACTGACGGCCTTTTGGACTATGAAAGCACTTGAAGTACAATACCTCATTAAGGACCCGAAACATTTATACACAAATTCAGAAATATGTGACATATTCGATGAGTACAAACATCTTAATACCGATGCCCTGTTTCTTTTTACGGATGGGTCTCTATCCCATCAAGGAGCAGGCTCAGGAATTTTTGGCATAGGTGTTAAGCGAATGATTCGACTCTCTGAATATCATTCTGTTTTTTCCGCTGAACTCATTGCCATTCGTGAGGCCCTTTCCCTCGCATTAGAGTCTAAATATAAAAACGTGGTCATCTGTACCGACTCTCGATCATCAGCGAACCTTATCGAGGCTCGTCACAACTCTTCGCACCCAGTAGTAAATGAAATTAGACACCTAAACCAGAAAAGACCACCAAATATGAGTATCAAAATACTCTGGATCCCTGGCCATGCAGGCATCATCGGAAACGAAAAAGCCGACTTGTATGCCAAACAAAGTCTTACCCACCCAGCTCGAAATGATGTCTCCTGTCCAGTCAACGATATAATCAACTACGCAAACATGCGTTTCCGCTCATACCTACAAGGTATTTGGGAAAGTCAAGGTAAATATTTGAACTTGATAAAGCCACAACTTGGGTTGTGGGAATCCTCAAATCAAAGGAACCGGAAACAGGAAAGAATATTGGCTCGTCTCCGCATTGGTCATACTGGACTAACCCATCAATACATATTTGACAAAGTGTATGGTCTAAGCCACCCTCCTAACTGCCATGTTTGTGGAGTTGCTTACACGATTGAACACTTTCTCCTCATTTGCCCGATTCATAGTATAAACAGGCGCCAAATTTTAGACTTCTTCCGACGGCATCACTTGCGCCCAACGCTTCCTGTTCTCCTCGGGAATGAACATCCCGAACTTTTACAACTACTTTTCATATACTTAGAAAAAAACACGATTAGAGTTATTTATATAGAGAAAAGGGTTTTCCACACCTTTTGGCAACCAACGTGTGGTTTTTACCTAGGCTAGGATTGTACCTGGTTTTTTCTTCCCTCGGGTTTTTCCAGGAAAGTAACTTTATAAACACCAAATAATCACATCAACATTAATACACCTAGGGGCTAGGCAATCTGCACAGCCCACAGTCACAGATCAATGGCACGACACTCTTAGCCGAGTTTTACATTAGTAGGATCAGCCCGATCACGGATCCAGTTGGCAGGTCCAAAGACAATACTAAGGTCACTAGCGGATCCAGAGGAGGGCAAATGGTCCATACGCCATCCCCCTCAGGGGTGATTTTTTTCCAACTTTCTTTAAGCACTATGTTCTTACTTTTTACCCGAGTCCCCCCGCGCTCCCGCGTCCGCCAGTGCCTAAGATTACATATTCAGTACAACACACATGCTCACTTACAGCACCAGCCTATCATTCACAACATTCCCACTCCACTCCAGTCGTGCCAGCGCCAGTGGCGGATCTAGCCGGGTGGTTTGGGAGGGGCAAACCAAAGTCGAAAAGCAAAAAAAAAACGTCGCGCAGTGAAAAATTGCGTTACAATATGCCTTTTCGGTAGGATTTTGGGCACAGGAGATGAAAAGCAAAAAAACGGCACGGGGTGAAAAATATGGACTCAAGATACTTTTTTCCTATCGAAGCCCCAATATTTACACTGAACTTCACTAATTCTGTTTGAAGTTGAGAGTTGAAGCACCAAAATCTTGCTTACAAGCTAAAAAGGAGTCGGGGAAAAAGGAGGTCGATCGCTTTGGGGGGGCAAAAACATAGTTTTGCCCCGAGCTTTTCCGTTTGGGGGGCAATTGCCTTTTTGCCCCCCTGGATCCGCCACTGGCCAGCGCTACCTGAGCGTGTGGCCTCTGGGGATGCGGGGCGCTCTCAGCGCCCAGTGCAGATCCTGGAGGCCCCCCGGGGGCCGTGTGGCCGACATTACACCAAAATGCACGCCAACACACTTATATCTTGCGTCGCGATTCTGGCTCTAAATTCGGCGTGCTTTTGGATAGAAAGGACCCTGCCGACACCCATTTAGAACTGGGTTTCATTAACCCTCTAAAATTGCTGGGTACCTTTAAAAGCAATCCCTCCGGCGGATGGAGAATCCTCTGCCGATGAACTAAAAAAAAGCTTAATAAAACATTTTTCTTTTATTAGTACGCATTGCGTATTGAGTGAGGTGGCATTGAGTAATGCCCTAGATTCCTGAGATTACTTATTGGCCTCGGTCATCGAAAGTGTTGGCACCTGGCGGATTTTTTTGGAAACGCCAGAAGAGGGACTGACGACTGGCGCGGCTGCTTCATATCCAGCGCATATGTAAACAACCTCCTTGGTCCCTATACGGTTCCTATGGTAACGGATTTTCAGTCGTGGTAAACTCGTGAAAGAGCGTGGTTATACGTGACGTTGGGTGGACGTGAATATTGAAGACTGGCGTTATTTTCTTGTGTGTTATAATCTTGGAAAGTTCAAAGAAAATGGAGAAGAGACGGATAACCATTAGATCCAATCAGAAATGCTGCGTTCCTCAGTGTGTATCCTTCCGAAGAAAGTGTCGCAGTCTCAGCTTTCACAAGTTTCCTCAGGATAAGGTGCTGTCCAAGCAGTGGAAGTTGAAACTCAGAATTGGGAAGAAGATAGGCTCAAATGCTGCTGTCTGTTGCAGACATTTTCAGCCATCTGACTTCCATTGACATCCACCTGGTAAGCGGCTGTGAGGCCAGTGTACAAAGTATGGCATTTTCGACGAGATCTCGTCGGCGTGAGTGCCCTTGGAGACAGGACCAAGTGGTGCGAATTTTATCAACCTGGTGCGAATTTGCAAGGTTAGTGACACTTAAAATAAAAAAATAATGGCTGAATGGCTATTAAGACACAGGAGGGGCCTTATAAAAGCCCTTAATTAACTGACCAATGATTGAGATAGCATTGCATTGCAGGGGTAGGAATGGGTGCATTTTTTCCCTGGTATGTGGCATATTGGTGCGAATTTTTGGAGGATGGTGGTGCGAGAAATTTAGATGGCTGGTGCGACTCGTCTGGCCTGCTGCCATACTTTGCAGACTGGCTGTGGGGCAATCTCCAGTTCCGCTTATGCCTCCTTCCACTCCCTTGAGCCTGCTTCTAGCAGGAGTAGGCCTTTATCCTTGGGCCGTCATCAAAGGCGGATCCAGGATTGCCGATCAGGGGCACCTTCCCGGGGGGGCGAGGCGCCATTCTTGACCGAGAAACCCTATCGGATGGGAGCAAAACCCTATCGGTGGGAGCCGACTTTCGCATCCTGGGGTGGAGGGGGGGTGGGAAGCGAAATTTCAGGGGGCGTGGCCATTTCAGGGGGCGCCGAGGGTCAATGGCGGGGGGGCACATACTCCCTTTGCCCCTGGATCTGCCTATGGGGCACATGCCCACTTTGCTGTCCCTTTGGATCCGCCTATGGCTGTATTCCTTTTTAGCCCGGGAAACATCTTGAAATAATTCGGTAGATATACGCCTTTATTCGTTTCAAGCTGTCTGAAATTCCAGTTTGAATGTACGATGGAAAATGCGTTTCCAAACATAAGCGTCGCCACCGGCAAAACAGTGGGGGGTTGCAGCAAACTTTAACCTGATCCTGACTACAAACTTTGCTCCTTGGGACCAAAAACTCCTCGAATTTGGGCTCCTCACTGCCTTCTGCAGCGGCTGGTTATAAGCCACTGCCACATACCAGGCATAAAACAAGTATAATTCACCGCTTACCATGCTATTTCCGGGCCCACTAACGTTGTTTACCTTTCGAGTCCCTCTTTCGCGGCCATCTTGGATGGCACACTAGCGCCACTGGTGAGCGTGACCGGGGTCAATTGTGATCCTGGTGTTGAATAGAATTGTCTGTTGCAGGGTACTCTTTAAATACGTTTGTTGTTGTAGGTGGGTAGAGTTGTGTTTTGTTTATTTTTAAGAACTTAAGAAGGAATGTGGACGAATAGGAGTTTTCACCCAAATTTGATACAGGATTGCCACCCGTGAGATATAAAGTGAATAGTTATAGTGATGCTTGAAATTGCACTTGAGTCTGTATGACGTACCTAGGTCATTGGGGTGGCAGCTAGGTACCTTTCAATGTCAACAAATATGTGGTTCTCCAAATAGACATAAGCAACATGCTCTAAGACTAAATAGAGGCTCACTGTTGACAAAGACACTGGTGGAGAATGATCTAGGGGTAGTTATCAACCAGTCTGCAAAGTATGGCAGCAGGCCAGACAAGTTGCACCAGTCATCTATAATTCTCACACAAATTTGCACCGCCAGCCACCTAAAACATGCACCAATTGGCAGTGTACCAGGGAGAAGAACGCACCCCAGTCTGCAAAGTATGGCAGCAGGCCAGACGAGTCATACCAGCCATCTAAAATTCTTGCACCGCCAGCCACCAAAAATTTGCACCAATCTGCCATATACCAGGGAGAAAAAACACTCATTCCTACCCACAGTATACAATGCTACCTCTCTTATTGGTCAGTTAGTTGAGGACTTTTTATAAGGCCCCCTCTGATGTCTTTATAACCATTTAGCCATTATTTGTTTGGTTTTCAGTGTCACCCTTCCTCGCACCAGTCTCTCAAATTCGCACCAGGTTGATAAAATCCTCACCACTCGCTCCTGTCTCCAAGGGCACTCACACTGACAAGGTCTCATTGAAAATGCCATACTTTGCACACTGGTACGCATTTATCCCTACACACTCAATGCAGTGCTTCCTCTTATATTAGTTAGTTTGTATAAGGCCCCTCCTGTGTCTGTATAACTATTCATCCATTATTTGTTTTGTTTTCAGTATTGCCTCCCTTGCACCAGACCTGGCAAATTTGCACCAGGTTAATAGAGTTTACACCACTCACTGTTGTCTAAGAGCACTCACACAGAGAAGACCTTGTTGAATTTGCACATACTTTGCACACTGGTTTATTTATTGTATCAAGTTTAGAGAGCAGGCTTCTACTGCTGTCTCCATGTCTCTTTGAGCCCTGGCAGCCATGATCATCATCAGGTCATTTGCATCACACACTCGAAAATTCACACTGCCTCTTATCTTTTTCATTGGTGTGACCCAGTGTGCAATATATGGCACTTTTTACAAGATCTTGTTCATGTGAGTGCCCTTGGAGACAGGGGCAAGTGGTGCAAATCTGTGAGACTGGTGCAAGGGAAGCAACAAAAAAACATTTAGATGAATGGTTTTTAAGACACAGAAGGGGACCTTATAAAACTAACTAATTTATAAGAGAGGATATCCACATGGATAATTGGGTACAGGATGTGACAACACCAGCGACCCCAGTAATTGTGTAATTGTTTAATTGAGGATCCATGGATTAAATTGTGTGGGTCAGGATGGGTGTGTACTTCTCCCTGAAATACTGTGTATTAGTGCACATTTTAGATGGCTGGTGGCGCAAATTTGTGCAAGAATGTTAGATGTCTGGTGTGACTTGTCGGGCCTGCTGCCATACTTTGCAGACTGGGGTGTGACCCCTCCTCGAATACTGAAATGCTTCCTGGGGACCATTCAACAGGGTTGATTACAAGTCCTTGGAGAGGGTTCAGCACTGTGCTACCTGCTTAGTTGGTAACATCAAATGCTTACCCTACTCAGACAGGCTACATACTTCCATATTTATGTTACTGGAGATGCAGAGGGGATATGACTAGGACTTTCTAGCTTCTTCATTTTACCATTGACCAGGATCTGTCTCAGTTCCTCCAGCTTGACCCATCCTCCCATGCACCTGTGAACACAGAGGGAAGTTGCTTAGACTGGTAGCCATCTCATGAGCCCTTTGTGCTGTATTTAACATCCCTGTTGTAAATGACTGGAACCCTCTTCTGTCCGATGGAGCGGAAGCTGTGTGCTTGACCAATTCTAGGCAGGACTTGATACCAATTGGACTCACCTAATGTATGACAGTCCCAACTTACCTGTATTTGCTCATGGGTTGAGCTAGATAACCCATAGTCCCCTACTCAGGCACCTGCCTGAGTAAAACCAAGCAAAGACTTCCATTTAAATAGAGCTTGTCAGAGCCTCCAAAATTCTGAAATTCTTAGGTAAGTTAAAGTAAAGTAGTACACAGCAGTGCAGGGCTGCGATACGTCCATCAGATAGATGATGTGCCACAACGTTTTGGTTATCATTTAGTTGTCTTTTTGTGTGCTTAAAGGTCGAGCCACACTGCTCGTTTTTTCACTTTTTAATGACGTTTTTTACGCTATTTAACCACCTAAATTGTTAACTTTTTCGTTTTATCGTTTAGTTTATTGTTTACTTGTTTTCTTATGACGCCTCTTTCTACAAATGTCAATACAAAACTAAGATTATTTGGGAATTGAGCTTCAATGAAAAGCAAAAGCGGTGTGTCAGTGGGATAGGGCAGCCCAAAGACCATGGACAGACATCGGGAAGGTGGAACAGGTTATCCCACCTTCTCTGTGAATTGACCTGGTACCTCACCAAACCGCACACTGCGCTCCCCCGAGCCATATACGGATCTGGGATTTCTAGTCGGGGGGGCGGCGCCATTTGGAACAATGGGTGCCAGTTTTGGACGACGCAACTTATCAATTGTGCTAATTATACTCACATTCTGGGGACGGGGGAAGTGACATTTCAGGGCATGTTGTCATGTGATATGAACGCCAGAAATTCCCTTTACCCATCTCCAACATTGAAATTGTTGCCAAGTTTGGCAATGTTTTTTCCAGCACACTAGGTGTAGCAGGCATATTTTAGGCAATATTCGGCTATCTGTGGCTCTCTTTCTTCGGGCAAGGACCTTTTACTTGTCGATTTCGGATCCATTCTCCTTTTACCTGCCTTAAAAATGTCCTGCAAAGTAAAAAAGGGGATTCCCTTCACAGAGTTTAAGCTTTTTCGGCTGTTTGCAAAGAAGGAATCAACTTTAAGGTTTTTCGAGATTTAGTTTCTGGTAATGTATAAAAAAATCTCGGACATTTCGAATCTATTTGACGATTCTTTATCAACAGATGGTATGACACCGTGTCTCTCTTTCCGGGCCTGTTCTATAATCAGAGTGATGCTGCAGTGACTATATTTAACCTAAGAAGCAGGAACCCGTTTACTTTATAACACTGCAACCATATGAGATGGATATTGCTTTTACTGGCACATATCATTCAACTATAGCGCAAAGTGTTTCCGCTGGTTTTTCGCGTCTCGTGATTATATGATATAGTGATAAAAACCCCGTCCTGTGATTAAAGAACAAAAGATATTGAAACTGAATGTAACTGTATCGCTTATTAGAAATAAGGCAAAATTTGATTAGTCGTTTGTAATTTAACCTAAATATTACATAGCTTGAGCGCAAAGGTCTATCGTGAACGTACCTGGTAAAGTTTAAGGGAATATGGCACCTTCATAGTGGGTTTTGAACTGAGATAGCCATCTGATAAAGCATGCCGAGAAACCGTTTGATTGGTATTTCATTTGCCCAAAAACATTCGTTCGCGGATACAAAACGTAAAAATTCACCTATTACGGACCCCGTACTGCCCGGATGTGACGTCATGCTCGTCATGCGTCAAGAAAGGGACGTCTGCTCAAGTTCCGCAGAACGTGCTGAATACATGCACTGGGGCCTATCGAAACGCATGATGCGCGAAGCTCGTGCTCCGTTCCAAACAGTCGAAGGTTTTACCTCGGTATGTTTAGTTTGCCTTTCGATGAATTCCCAGAGTGCGATTCGTGCCCTTCCCGCTGACGGTCGTGCCCCCGCTCAGGTGTCGCTACCGGTTCGAGTTCAGCATGGACCTGAGCGTGCGGCGTCCCACTCAGCCTGGCGAGGCCATCCGCGACCTGCACAGTCGCGGCATCACCGTCACCCGCGTATCCGACACTAGCGCCGCCCAGCGGCGCGCCCTGCAGCCGCGCGCCGACAACTGCGGCGAGCAGGAGGCGGCACGCCGCGAGCTGACCGAGGCCGAGCGTGCCGAGCTGGTGCGCCGGTGTCGGGACCAGCTGCGCGCCGAGGAGAGCAGCCTCACCCTGCTGCGCCGCGTCCGGCATCAGCAGGCCAAGGAGAACGTCGCCGACCAGACACCGCCGGCGGCCGCAGTGAAGCCAGCCGCCGGTACGCCGCCGCAGCCGCAGCCCGCTGCGGCTGCCGAGCCACAGTCAGCTACCGGGGTGCTGTCGGGCCTCCTGCGCACACAGACCGAGCTCAGCGTCAGCGCGCAGCCAGTCGCCACCAGCGTCGCGAATAAAACCAACGGGAAGGTCGGCAGCGGCCGTTCGCGGACTCCGCAGCAGCCGCTGCCGCCACAGCAGCGGCCCGCCAGCGTCGAACAGCAGCGCTCGCAGCAGCTGCAGCGACAGCAGCTGGCCCGACTGGCGCTGCGCAAACAGTTGGAGAAGAGCCTGCTGGAGCTGCCGGCGCCGAGGCCGGCGGCCAGCGCCGGTGTGGCCTTCGTGCCGAGCTGTGCCGCCGGACACTTCATCAGCATGCTGGGCCTGGAGTCGACTGTGGACTGGATCCTGGACAGCGGCGCCCGGCCACAGCCGCACTGGGAGAACTTCCGCTGCGGCCAGTGTGGTGTCGACTTCACACCGGCGTGGCATGTCGACAGCGAGGGCCTCAGCTGCGACGGCTGCGTGCGCCGACGGGAGCGCCGCAGGACGCAGCGTCAGCACGCCGAACGCCTAAAGACAGCATTCGTGGCCGCTAAACAACAGGAATGGGAGCTGCAGGAGCAGCTGTCGCAGCAGGAGCGCCAGCTGGAGGCCCGCCTGCTGCGTCAGCAGGAGCAGGAGCAGAAGGAGCGCCAGTCGCTGCTGGCCACAGCTCCACGCAGCGCTCCTGCGCCTCCGACGCCGGAGACGACCATCACGCCGGTGGCGCCGCGGCGGCGGCCGGCAGCGTCGGACGGCCGCCGCCGCTCGCAGCCTGGGCCGGCCAGGTCCAGCGGCGCTCCCAAACAGCGTGCCGGCCGCAGCGAGCCGGCGCCTCCGGCGGCCGACCCAGCCCAGCAGCTGCAGCAGCTGATGATGGGACAGCTGATGCTACAGGCAGCGCTGGCGTCCCAGCAGCAGCAGCAGCAACAGCAGCAGAGACGCGGCGCCCAGCAGGCGGCCGCTGCCGACCCACTGACGCTGCAGTACCAGCGAGCCCTGCAGGTGGAAATGAGTCGCGGCGGTGTTGCCGCGGACGCCGCCACCTCGGCCAAGGCGCTTTCGGAGCTGCAGCGACAGCTGCTGCTGTCGGCGGCCGCCAGCGGTGCGCCCTCGCCTGCTGCCCTGGAGGAGGTGCAGCGGCAGTACATGCTGGCGCTGATGATGGCCCAGATGCAGCCGCAGCTGGGGTCGGACAAGTCTGGCGGCGCAGGCCGCGGCCAGAAGTGACGACCGCCGCTGCGGCTCGGTGCGACGAGGTAGCCCGCGCCCGCCGCCATTTAGCATAAACGCGTCTGTTGGTAAAGAGAGAACGCGTAATGTTTGCTGAAATTGACCAAGTCGCACCCTGTCAGCTGGTCCCTGATAAAGGTGTTATGTACCTGCTCTTCCGGGTGAAAGAACTTAGAACTAGAGCACGCTGCTGCGGTTTTAGTAGCTGATGTTGAGACGAGGATCGCGACCGCGTGGCGGCGCCACCAGCACGTCCATGGCAGTGTGTTGAGCCGCCGTTGATGGTAGGCAGCAGTTCAGCCGGATGGATAACGTGCCACTGCCACGAAAACACAGCGTCGACGCGCACCCAAGCAATTCGTTGGTGAATAGCGCGTGCCATGGAGACGTTTTGTACAAAGCCAGGCTGCGTTTCAGTGTTTGTGTGCTCACATCGTAAAATGTTGTCCCTGACTGGTGCGTGGGCGTTGGCTTTCATCTGGTGCCTGGGTGTTGGCTTTCATCTGTTTCTCAAAACATTCATGCACACAGGAAAATCGGCACCCGTATGCTAATGGATGCGTTGTGGAGACTGGCGCCAAAGATAATGAATGTATCTCAGAAGAACGAAACTGCCCGCTGTCAAGCCAAATACACGCCACAATTGAACAGTCGTAGAGATCAAGCCAATGCATTTTTGTCCCAGTTTGCGAATATTTCACCCTTTGATTTCGAGTTTTTGTAAATCATGCGCAGCAATTATACATATTCCATCACTATAAACCCGGGCAATGACCGCTTGGAACGGACCCGGTCGTCTTCTCTATCATGTTGAAGGAATACAGCACGTGGACTTGCCGTGCTTGGCGGTAAGATAGTCATCCATGGCAGTGCCTTCCCCTCAGCCCGCAGCTCGTGTATCTTTTGCTGTGTGCTGTACAAAAGCGCGCGGCCTGCCTATCTGTTGTGGCATTATGATCTCGATATTGAATGCTGCATAGAAGGTTTCACGTGTTCTTGATAGCGTTTGTTTGGAGGATGCAGGCGTGACATTGAAAACTGTGCATTGGCCTTCCGTATGTGGTGTGGGTTTGCTGGAGTCGCCCAACGACTGATTTACTTGCTGTGATGGACCCTTCGTGGAAACCAACGCTACCCAGGTTTAACCATCAGGGTAGGTTTAACGGATTTGACCATTGAGGGTTACGAAATTGTGGATTCTTTGTAATAAGTTTTTTCGTAATAAAATAAGAACCACAATATCAGCTTCTTCGTGCAGCGTTTTGGTGAAAATTGGTATTCATTCAATGTTAAGTGGATAGGGATTAGCGTACTGCGAAGCTTGTACGCCAAAACACCACCACATCACATCGTAAATTTCGGTAAAAACAAATGCCCTTACATTTGATTGAACATATTTTCGGGACAAGGGCGGTTCATTTGGCCGCACCGGATCGGCCGCGCTCTGTGGCTGCAAAGGCGATAAGGTTATTTTCGAGCCCGTCCCGACAGCGCTTCACAGGTTTCAGTTATATGGGGGGATACCTCCGACCGGGGGCACGGTCACAGTCTGTCTCTCCCGACTGAAGGCTCATTCAGTTATTCCGTCGTTTTCTGATGTTCTATTTCGAACTACGGAATTATTTTTATATCATAGAGTGATAATAACCAAATTCATACATAAAAGGACCGAGAAAGCTACTTTTTCTGGGCGGGGAGTAACCATTCTTGGAGGCATGGAACTCTGCTTTCGTGACCGTCTGGGTACGTGCGTGCACCTATAAGAGTGCGTGTGTTAGAGTTGGTGATTTTTATGCGAGAGAGTGGATAAGTTTTATGTCAGATAGTGAATAGTGAGAGAATTGGTGGGTTTTATGTGTTGATTAGTTTTATGTAAGATTGGGTGAAATGTATGTAAGGGTGAGTTTTAAATAAGAGTGAGTGATTGATTATTTGGGTTTAGGGGCGCGCCAACCTGCGAGGTCATATGGCGCCCTAAGAGTGAGGTAGTTTTATGTGGGAAGGTGGGTAGGTTTTACGTGAGAGAGTGGGTGCGTTTTATGCTAGACAGTGAGGGAGTTTTATGTGGGAAGGTGGGTAGGTTTTACGTGAGAGAGTGGGTGCGTTTTATGCTAGACGGTGAGTGAGTTTTATGTGAGAGATTGGTTGAGTTTTATGCGAGAGGGTGAGGGAGTTTAAGGTGAGAGAGTGGGTGAGTTTTATGGGGGAGAGTAAGTTTTATTTGAGAGCGTGAGTTGTGTGTGAGTGATTGTGATATGACTGCGAGTGAGCGAGTGGAAGGGAGGGAAAGGGCGGTATGACAATTTTTAAATGACCTAGGTCCCATGCACAAGTTCGATCGCAATTGGACGGTGTATCTGGATACAATTTCGATCCTGTTAAGTTTTTGGCAACGGGACCCTAGTTTCAATCTCCTAGATTCTCCTAGGCCCGTATCCAGCAAGATCTGGCAGCATTTTGCAGCGTGGTGGTAAACGTTCTCCTTACAGTGCAGAGGGTAAAGGAAAGTAAACTCCAAACACTACCTTTGGGAAGTATATTTACTAATTTTAACTTCCAACCACGACTCATTATTACCGGTCAAACGGTTTTAAGGAACCACGGCAAAGACATTAAAAATATCAGTTCAAATGAAAAAAACCGTACATACTTGGGTCCGTGAACAATCAAGCTGACCACTGAGCCATCCAAAGGTATCTTGGAGCCATCCAGCCTGCAACATTCCCAAAGTCGTACATTGAGTACTTAACGTGGTATTTCACACGCCTTTACTTTTAACAAATACACGATATCGTCTCCTTCCCTTCGCCCACCCATCTACACATTCACTCAAAACCTCACTCACTCCACTCCCTAAACCAACTCACTCACATACACACGCTTGGAAGCACGCGTGTGCAGGAGCTTATTGAAACCATTGACCATTGGGGATCCATGAGGACGATAGCACCGAGCCAAGGGCATGGAGACTTTGGTGCCCGAAAACGGTTAAATGGCTCGAAAAATCGTCGCTCCCTGCTTAAAAATAGAAACTTACTCGGGCTTTCCTAGTATGCAATGAACTCCTAACATGCCATGGCTTTAAAACATCTCTCTAGTTCGAAACTGAGAATTGCAAAATGAAGACATGGCCTACCGCTTGTGGCTCGCCGCCAGAGGCAGGGGATACGGCCGGTGAATACTTGCAATGCTGCCAGTGTCCATCCGCACCTATTGCAACGGCTCCCAGTGCCTCTGAGCGTGCACTTTGAGGTTGCCCTTGGTGGTGAAGCGGTGGCCGCAGGCGTCGCATCGGTACGGCCGTTCGCCGGTGTGGGAGCGCACGTGGATGCGCAGGGCAGAGCCGCTGGTGAACGCCTTGTCGCAGAAGCGGCACCGGTGTTTGCAGGGCGAGGCGGCTGGAGCCGCGGCGGTGTCCTGCTGCTGCTGCTGTTGTGGTGGAAGCGTCGGTAGGCTGCGGCTGAACTCGTCCAGCACCTGCTGAGTACGCAGCTGCAGCATGCGCAGCGGATGGCTGTCCGGTAGCAGCCGGCCGAGCGGAGGCGCCGGAACGGGTACCTGCTGCGGAGGATCCGCCGGCTGAGACGGTCTCACAGCAGCTTCGCGAGACGCATCTGCACCAACGGGCTTCTTTGTCTGCCCAAACCATTGAGACGAAGAAACGGGTGCCCCTGTTGGCATGGAATGCCGTAACGGGGGATTTGGGCGCGTGAGTTCGTGACCTGGGCGCTTGTTTGGCTTCTGTCCGCTTGGAATCTACCTGCCTTCCACTGAATCTGGTGATACCACCTCGCCTTCCCACGCTCTTGGCCGGCAGATGATCAGGGATACGACGGATCCGAACGTGCCGCGCTGCAGCTAGCTGCAGCAGGCAGCGGTGGTGCAGCGTGAGCAGCAGCTGCAGCCAGTGGGACGGCCCCATAAAGACAGCTGCCAGCTCCTGGCGCGTCGCCGAGCAGAGCTGCAGAGCACCATGCCAGACCTGGACCTGACAGCCTGGTGCCGCGGCTCCGTGCTGGGCGCGGCACTGCGCGTCTGGCGGCCCTCGAGCCAACTGACCATCAACTCCGGTCTCGTACAGAGGGCGTGACTCCGTCTGTTGGCCCCGCTGGGTGAGAGGGTGCCTGGCGGGTGGTGGGCGGACGGCGCCGCGGTCCCTCGTCCCGAGAGGCAGTGGAACGCCGCCAGGAGGCGAGCGCTCCTTAGCGTGGCGGCCGCCTCTGCAACACGAGAAAAGGACTGGGCTTAGTTATCTACCCAGTTTCCATTTGAAAATTATGTCACAGTGTCAAACGATATCTAGTGTCCGCCTGCATCTCAAATGAAACTACGGGCACATTATGTAGCTGCAGTGCTCTAAAACCTCCAATAATTATCAAATGAAACTCGAAATCCATGACCACTCTTAACGTTTATCCAGATTATGGCCCCAGAATCCTATCGTCAGTGCCATTGTATTGCCGTGCCAGTATCAACTCATCCAGAGCCCCCCTCCTCCTCCTGGGCCGAGAAGAGATATCCAGCCTTGGGCGAGACTGCAAGAAAGGGAACACGCTATTGGAACACACTAAAATATGTATTCAGATATGCTATTATGGGAACGGGCATGCATGCCAGCACAAGCATGCATGGTTAGCACGTATGCAACAATTACATGTTTGTTAACCCTCTCCCCGGTGGGGGTGTTTGAACACCACCTCTGGTTTTTTCCGGCGGCGCGAAGCGCCGCCGAACTTGGAGCATCTTATCCTTGATCAATTACACAACTTTCCCCAAAATTTTAAGGTTGAGTCATTTCAGGTCAGGTCACCAGAAGTGACTTCACCTAAAAAAATGTTTAAGGTGGCATAAGTAAGAAATGGGTGAATTTTTCGGATTGAAAGTTATACCATATAATGGCCCTACCGAGAGCTACAAAATATATTCCGGGATTTTTCATATCGATGACCTAAAGTCAAGTACGGACCATGAGCTCTCCATTGGAAATACACGAGAAAAACAGAAATTGGGCTGTATTTGGGAAGATACAGCTGAAAATGCCTTCATATTCTCCAAAAACATAATATCCTGGGCCCCTTTCCAGCTTCATGTTGCAATTTTTTACCTGTGATCTCTGAGAGGTCATCTGGGGCTACTTAAGCAGTTTTCAGACTTAGATTTATAACTTTGCATGAAATGATGATACAGTTTTGTTGCTATCATTGCGTTCGGATTCCTATTGCGAGTCGATTGATATGCATATTGACTATGCTAGGTTAAAAAAGACCTTGACCTGACCCGAGGTCGGGTTATTTTTGTGTTTTGACCTAGTGTGGTCATATTATACATCACTCGATTCGCCGTGACGAGAGGAAGCGAATGGTGCCTAAAAAATGATTCTAACTCAACTCTGTCAGACGCTGAAGCCCAAAAACTACTCAAACGTCCACAATCTTTGACCTGTCATGACCTCAATATTGACCTGAGCCAAAAAGTGACAGATGTAGTTTCTTCACGAATTTGTATGAGCTATCCACCAGTCCATCCATTTACGTTTTTTCGTTATCCCGTATAGGGGCCGAGTTCGAGGGGGCGTTCAAACACCTCCTCCACCATGGCGAAGGTGGCTCGGAGGCCCAACGGGGCGCGGGCTAACCAACGCACGTTATTTCCAGGTTCATAACAACGTTCATTTTACCATACGGTAACGGCAATGTGAGCGCGTTCGACCCGGTGATTTATAAGTGGATAACACCCGAGTTAAGCGTATGTAGACTGCAATGCCAAAAATTACGCGTAGTAGGTAAGGATACAAATTCGACGTGAGGAGGCATTTTATATTAGTTTATCAGATTTTTTTTTACAAAATAGCGGATCTATCTAGACCATAAGGAAGGTCAAATGACCCTTCCCGACTTCGCCTTATCCCTGCTTCAATTTCACCTGGGGACGAACTAGTCTACCTCCCTAGAGCTACAATAGCTACATAAGAACAGCTACAGAAGATGTTTCTGCGCGCGTAAAACATAAAACTGTCTGATGCCTTAACTCCTGAACCTCTGAACCTTTGAACCTATGTGCCCAATAATACTCCCGGCTTGTTCTGGCCTATCGATAACCCCGAGGACAAAGTTTAAAGAAAATCAAAGATGTGGTAATGTAAAATTGACCATTACCTACCTTTCCTGGAATTCCGTGGAATAACCGGCCCCATAGCCCATGGGAAAGTGTAGGAGTCGACGAAGAACGGGAACCTCGAAAGTCTCATGGGACCAAGGCTCCTTCTTTTTCTCGTGGCATCACATGGGACCGGCTAGCCCAGCCGCCTATCGCCCAGCGACGAATCCAAGGGAAACGGAGTTCCAGCAGTTCCACCAACCAGTTACCTACGGGTGGGCGGGGGAGGTGGTAATCCCTTACACCAATAACCCATGGATGAACCCAAGGGAGCTTTTTCAAACCTTAATCTCCCGCGGGTGGATCAGGGAGAGGGGCGAAGAGGGTGGTCGTCCAGCGTTAGGTAAGTGAAGTCGCCCCACCTTAGGAATATGGGGCCGCCCCCTGAGAAAGACAAAAGCCAATGTCATGCGCCGAGATGCCCTGGACGCATCTTCGGCGAGTTCAAATTCCTCAGACAATGCGGTGGAGGCATCTTAGAAATGACTGGAAGGTGGCCCTGGGTGAGGCGGCCCGTTTCCCTGCGCCTTTCATCGTATGCCACCAATGCACGGCCACTGCCAGCTGCAGGTACCCGTTCCATTATCTGGTTGACCCCTTCAGAGACCGGCGCTCCCTTGGCAAAATTTGCTCCGCTACTTTCCAGTACGACTTTGAAGCACCCACTAATTGAAAAAAATCTTCATACGTCGCCTGCGGGCTGGCGTCCCTAGGAATGCACAGGTGCCCGGCAGATAGCATTGCCGTTCGATTCAGGCTTCACCCCAGTCCCTTTACCGGAATCCCAGATCCGTCATTTCTACACCCCCCGGGTCAGCAGCAGCTGGCCGACACAGCAATATACCACGGTACCGATAGGGGGAGCTGGGCTCTAGCAACGTCAAAAGTTTACCCGGTACCTACGCTGAAATCTGAAATATGGTTGGCAGGTGAGAAGACTATACGTGGAATAGAAATCCAAAGACGTAGCGATGAATCATTCTGCACGGTTCCCTACATGGCCACAGGTCAACAAGTCAGTGGCGTACAATGGAGGGAGGACATAGGCATATCCAGGATTTCGGATCAGACGGGAGGCAGATGGTAAGGGCGTGGGGTGCCATCTGAACCAGGAGGCATCGCTTTTGAACGGTAGAATCTAGCAGGTGGGCGCTAAATCCTATCGTGAGGGTACCGATATTCGCATCCAGGAGGAATTGAAGCGACGTTTCAGTGGGCGCCATCGACCTTACAGGGAGGCGCCTTGACCAGTACAGTGGGCACCGTGGATCGATCGGGGGGGGAGTAACCCCTTGCCTCCCCTGGATCCGCTTATGGGGAAGGGAGTGGTCGGGACGATAGGACTCAATCCGGAAATTCTAGGCATTGTTACCAGAAGCCGATTATGAAGTGGGCTTCTAATCTAAAGACTAGGACGTCTTACCGTTATTTGATACCCTTTTTCGCCGCCGAAGAACTTTGGATTATCACGTTGCCAGGATTTCAGGCTCCTTACAGTTTGCAGTGTTTCATGACAAAAAGACAATATATCTGTTTAAATAGATAGCGCTCCGACTCATCGGTTCTAGCAAAAACGCCTTCGGGGATGCCATGGAAAATACCGGTCGCTTGTTGTTCCTGTAGCTGGCTGACGCGATTACGATAAGATAGCGTCACGATGGGACGAAGGCTGCTGGGCGGGCGCGGCGCCAGACCGGCAGAGCTGTGTGGAGACGCAACAGCGAGAACACCGCACGGACCAACATCAACTCCAAACCGACCACGTCAGCCGCTGGGACCCGACTCAGGAGTCACCGTCAGCCGCTGGGACCCGACTCAGGAGTCACCGTCAGCCGCTGGGACCCGACTCAGGAGTCACCGTCAGCCGCTGGGACCCGACTCAGGAGTCACCGTCAGCCGCTGGGACCCGACTCAGGAGTCACCGTCAGTCGCTGGGACCCGACTCAGGAGTCACCGTCAGCCGCTGGGACCCGACTCAGGAGTCACCGTCAGTCGCTGTGACCTACACTGGCGCCACGAGGGCAGGGAGGAAAGGACAGTTATCCAGCTCTGGTTAGGCAGGCAGGTAGTCAATCAGAAAAAGGCGTACATTAGAACAGTTCTGATATCCTCCAGGAATCCGGGAAGACGACAGCGAAAGGCGGACAATTGTTAGAAAAGAGAAGGCGTCTGAACCCTGCGCTTCGAGAGAGACAGAGGGAGGAGAGAGAGAGAGTCGACAACTGTACCCAACTCAAGAGAGCGGCCATGGCTTCCGTGCGTCAGCTAGTTATGATCCGGATCCTCCTCATCATCCTGCTGGTGATCAACTCCATCAGCATGGCCGTACTGTACAACCTCAGCGACTACGATCTCACCTACATTTACATTCACCTCGTCATCTACGTCATACTCTGCGTGGCAATTACCGTTGTAACGCTGAAGGTTCGTCATAAAATCGTTCAAGAGCTACAACACAGAAATGTAGTCATCACCGTTGGTGGTAACCGACCGCCACAGTCCGTGCCAGGGGCGCAGGGACCAGGCCTGGCTCAAAGCCATGCGACAGCACCGCCACCGCCCGGCTTCATAAGCAACGCGAGCTCTGCTCCACCCGCTTACGGCGTGTGGAGCACGGCGGCAAGCTCTGGTCCTCCCCCTACAGCAGCACCAGCCCTGCCTTCTCCCAGAGCCAGAACCAGGCCCAAGGCGGATACTGGAACCCTGCAGGGAGTGACGCCGCAGCCAAATAGCGCAGTTCACCTCCTCGGCGGTAGAGAATCTACTGGAAGATGTTCCGCTCTGTGTGGAGAGCTCTACCTTCTTCGATTGAAAATACTATCCATTTTGTTCTAGAGTGGTTTCTTATTTTGCTCGGGTGTTTGCCTAGGGATGGGGCACCAGAACTGCTCTGCGCAAGAGGCTGGCTCAGGACTGTCAAGAATGACCTGTTTCCACCGGGAAATGCCTGCGTTCGACGAGCATGTTGCAGATTTCCAACAAGGTGTTGTTGAAAAAGGGTTGTTAACGACCCCTTTTCACGTCATTGTCGTGTATTAGATGGAGCGTAAGAATAATTTGCAAAAATATATCGTTGTCAATGTCCATGTTCTGATGTAGAACACGTGCTGGTGCATTTTTATCTTCAGTGTGATTTTTATCTGGAGAGTTTGTGAGACCATGTGGGAGACATTCCACTACTGCACGCAATCTACGCAATCTGTCCTCGTGATTCCCTGTGGTAATGTTGCCATCAGTCATTTTCTAATAAATCTAGTCATAGAAAGGAGTTTTTACTGTGACGTTATATTTCAATTTTAAGTGAAATTGCTCAGCACTAAAATACGAAACCAGTGGGAGCGACAGATGCACGTTGTAAAGTAAGAATTAGGTAGTATTTTGGGCCTTCTGTCGAACAATATATAAATATATAAATATATAAATATATATATATATATATAAATATATATATATATATAACCGCACAGTCAGAAATATTCTCGCAGTTGAGCAAGTATTGGTGAGATGGTTAAAAAATGCGCAGGCAAGAAGGATAACACTTTAACCCTGCACCACTAGCAGGGAGTCATTCTGGGCTCAAGCCCTCTCGGTTTTTCGCGAATGACTCCGAGCCTATTTGAATGGGAGATGCATCCACTTTGCATACCTGTAAGATAATCCATTTGAAAATTTTCCACAAATTGATATCAACTACAAAGTCAGGTAAGGTAGTTAGTTATGACGTTATTTCTAAACCCATGTCAGTCGACCTTGCCCATTTAAAAGGTGGTAGACCAAACCAGGGTATAACTCGAATCCTAGAACAGTTAGGTTAAGCTTCTAGATATCCTTGGCAAGTTCTGGGAAGGAAACATTGGTACGTTGCGAAATGTTCTGAAGTCAGGTCAATGATATCACCAGAGGTCACCGAAGGTTGAACCCGCTACTCACTACTTCTCAGGTATATAAGAGACTACCGCTACTCCGCTATCACTCGGAGAGTTCGCCAGTGGCGAGTTCGCCAGTATTTCTCCTCACTTGTTTTGGTGATAATGTGTACAAGTCATATATATTGTGGGGTTTGAACGACGCACCAAGATTATACGGCGTCGCCAACTCCTCTCTGTTGGGAGGGATTTGGGGGACCAGATCGACTTGTTCAGCTGCTCTACCAGGACTTCAACCCGGGACCTGCGGCTTAGGATATGTTAATACTATCCACTAGGCCACCCATCCCCACATGTAAGTCATGCGTGTTCATAAAACTTGAATATTAATTTGCACAATACAAAAAAATTGGGCATACCACGTTCATAAGCAGCCCAGTCATATGCACTCGAAAGCAGAACATTTACAGAATAAAGAGCCTAAGACACTATTCAACATAAAACAAAGTTCACCCTACAACCCATACAAAACCTCCGTAGCAAAACACCTACAGGGCGAAACGGTACCTGATACAAGCAGTTGAAATAAAAGAATAATGACCAAATATTCCATGAAGCGAATCCCTCATAACGCGACATTTTCATTTTCTGCGTGAAATTGACAACGTTGCAGCTGTTTCGCCAATTTGAGAAAAAAACTATACCTGCAGTGAAGTTCGCACATAGCCTAGCTTGGAAAATATTTCTACACAGAAAACATAAAGTTATACTGTTACAAATTATGTTTCGAACGTTAGGACTTTGCGATTTTATAGAGAGCAGGCAGAGTCAAAACTTATAATTTAACTTGACGAAAAAAAGTTATAGATAACAATGTGTCATAGGACCTCTCGCTTTCGATTTATAGCTTAAATAAAGGCACAGTATCCAAAAATTGACATTGCTGTGCTTGGACCGTCCTCAGGGCTGGCACGTGCCTCACAAAAAAATCGCTCACTTTCATCCTGCAGACGGCAAATCCCCGCATATTTGACTGGTTGATCAGGGTCGGATCCAGACCAACAGCTGTGGAGGAAGAGGGTGACGGGGCTCAAAATCGTGAAAAACATAATTTTAAGGAAATCAGCAAAAATCGGACGGGCGCTATCTGCACAAGTGGGGTCATTCAAATAAGCTAGACACAGGTCAGGGGCGGACGCAGACCCGAGTTTTGGGGAGGGGGGCCAAACTCATGTCTGCCTCTCCTCCTGGGTGGGGGGAGGGGGTGGTGGGACGTGCAATTTGGGCACTTGACAGACCTATTATAATCTACCTCTCCATGTACATGATCGCTCTCCCGGGGGGAGCGAATATTTTTGCTCGACAGACCTAGTGTAAACATTTTTTTCTAAAAAATCTATCCGGCCTTTGGGGAGCCAAAAGATAGTTTGGCCCCCTCTACCGCTTTGAGGGGGGGCATGGCCAGAATACCCTCTCTGCGTCCGCCAATGACACAGGTTATTTCCTAACATGTCTAAGATGATTTAGCATGCCCTTGCTTTTGTACGTGCCACAAGCTTCGACAAGATCCCACTTAGCTCATCAACAAAGATTATGAGAATATTATGAAAATTTGAAGGATTTTATTAGTGTGACAGCCTGGCCTGGCAGCTCATGTGAAAAATCATCCATACGAGAGGGATACTCAGGGAGTTCCCTGTTGTTACGCGCAGCGGCCGCGAGGTTTCCCCCTGCGTATGGATGACTTTACATATGCGAAGCCCGGAGAGAAAGATCAAATTTACTCCCAGATGCCTGGTCATAGTCGGATCCAGGACTTCCATTCGGGGCACCCTCCGGGGGAAGGCATCCGGACCAGGGGGCACCACTTTTGACTGGCAAAACCTATCAGGTGGGCGCCAAATCCTATCGGTTGGCGCCGATTTTCGCACCCCGGGGGAAGCGAAACTTCAGGCGGGGGGGCGCCATCGAACTTTAAGGAAGGCGCCATGATCATTTCAGGGGGCGCCGAGGGTTGATCAGGGGAGGGATTTACCCCCTTTGCCCCTTAGATCCACCTAGGTGCCTGACAATACCAGTATCATGATCTTTTGATTGAGGTAACAAACCATAGTATATGTATAGTATAGATTATAATTCAAAACGTCCCGATACACAATTTTCATCACTAAAGAACTCCAGGAAATATGTTTAGGGGCCTAGCTGTCCCGTGATAAAAGCACCGGATAATGCATTAGGACTGCTAGGTGGCCTCATACCCCGAACTGTTTGAAAAAAAAACACACACACACATAATTGGACGGAACTCTTATCAGGGGTGGCTCTTTTATTAGTACGTGCTTTCCACAGTGTTTATGATCCAATCAATCGCTAGGTCGTACTAAAAAAAGATCCCGGAGCTTCGAAGGACTAACGTTTCTAGAAAATCCAATACTTCCTCCGACAACAATAGTGTTTCGATCTAAGAACCTTCTCGGGCGTCATCATCTACGACAGCGTCTTCGGCATCCGAATCACTCAGCGTACCACCGCTTCGATCGTGACCAGTGGCTGCTGTGTGGAGCAAGTGCGCGGTCTCACCCGCATTAAACGCGTCTGCCATCACATTTCCCTCAAACGTAAGATGAACATTCTCGAGTGCTTCGATGGCGTCTTCCTCATTATAGTCAGCTCCGGAAGAATGAGCCGCGAACCACTGTTCAGTCATCTGGAAAGTGAACTCAGCCGCAGCCAAAGAATCCTCTACCCGGTCGTCCAGCTCCTCCGAACGGACCCCAAACGGCCATTTCCGCAGTCGCTGAATGTCGTCGGACATCTGGTGGAGCCGCACGGCGCTGGGGTCCCGCAGAGCGTTGACCTCAGGCCGCAGGAAGCACGGGATGTGACCATGGTGCACCGCTCGCTCCAGCCAGTCCGTGACAGCCGCGGCAGCCGCCGCCGAGTCCTGCCACTGCTCCGGCCGAAACTCCTCACACAGCCAGTACACAGCCGTCTTCAGATGGTACGAGCTCAGTAGCCAGTCGGCCCCACTGAGCTTGCTCCCATGGCTGATCCTGTAGTCCTTGAGGGCGCGACGAGCACGGCGGAGCTCGTACATAAACATGCGAACGTTTTCGTGAAGACTTTGCGACATCAATGCCTCGGGGAGTGAGTACGATAACCTCCACAGCTTTGTCTCGCCGTCATAAGGCCCCACAGGGACTAGATGCAGGCATGTGCCTAGCCGATCCAAGAGTACTTGGCTGGGCCAGCCAGAGAGTCGCACCCGGGACCGCACCGCCTCCATCCACTCTGGCGGCCACGGGACTCGGACACACGGCACCAGGTCCGTCTCTTGTCCGCGCCTGCCCTCCATGTAGGTGATGGCCGGTCCCTGCTGGATGACGCTGCCGTTGTCACCGACGATGCCGCAGACGACGCCGGCGATGGCCCGCCGCACAGCTCCGGCGTGGAGCTGCAACGGCTCTCTGTGGCCGCAGGCACCGCTGCAACGGCGCACCAGTCTGTAGTAACCCGGGTACTCGTCACTAGACTGCGCAGAATACTGCACGTCCGATGAGGACCCACCGGAAGACTCGGCCCGATGTTGCGAACCGGTGACTTCCAACTGGGCCTCCATGTCGAACTCCAGCATCAGGTCCATGTCGAAGCGGTTGTCGTCAGTGGAGTACTGCACCCACGGCTGTGCTTTCTCCGACTGAAGCAAGTCATGTGCGGACATTCCCAGCGATTCACCAGTTAGGTCTCTCGTGCCAACGAAGGTATCAGCTCTGCTGCCAGATATATGCATTTGCCGAATCTGTAGTGCGGCCGCGGGCTGTGCACACGCACCGCATTCGTCTGCTGGCTGCTGGAGAAGAGCAGCGTTTAGAGCCTGTATTGCTGCCGGGTGACTCTCCAGATTGTGTAGATGCCCTAGGGGGTTATCCGACGCCTCTTTGGTCCGCTCTGAGCCAGTTGGAGTTGGTGCTCTCTCTTCTGACCCGTGGGCATGCTGAGCCCTTAACCATCTCTGGATGATTTGCAGTCGCGAGATGGCCTCGTTTTGAATGAGAAGCGATATCGAATGGCTGCTATTTGTGCGGTACTGGTCCAGAAGCTTTCGTAAAAACTCCATCTGGGCAGATATGTCAGCCTCGGTCGGGCCATCTGGTCTTTCTGAGGCGTTCAGTGCCGAACCACGCGAGCCATCTCCCTCAGCTTGCTGGATCACTTCACGCTCCTGCTCGGCTGGGTCGCGATGAGCTGCACCCTGGTGATGTTCCGATGCTCCGTTCTGACGCTGCTCGCCAGCTGGCGCCTCCGTCTCCCTAATGTCGCTTGCGAACCCATCCATTGGGCTTTCTTCTCTCCAAGCAGAGGAGATATATATTTAAAATGATCCCAAACGCACTTATTCGGTCCGGGTATTCAGATGGGAAGACAATCAATCATACAATCACCAATCAATCACATACAACCACGCCGCCAGAGCTCTTGGTAGACTGAGTCGGGCACCCGGCTTGAAAAAAACAGCCAGCGGAACAAACTGGGCACCGTCGCTATCTGTATCATTGTCGCACAAGGCCACGAGTGATGACAGTGCCTAAGCAGTGACGGATCTAGGATTTCGGAACGGGGGGCGATACCTCGGAGGGCTGGTCATGCACCAACCAGGGGAGCGTTCTGTTTACGGAAGGGACGCCCCCCCCCCCGAAGCAGTCTTTAGGGTTGGGTGTTTCAAAAGCCGTACCGAGAAGAAGCGGAGCAAAGTTGACCAATGGGGCGCCGTTGTCTGGACAGGGGTCACTAAATAGTCTAACGGAAGTGTGCGGCTGTCGATAGACGGACTGCAAACAGAACACACCGGAAATCAATGCGCCTGTACCAGGGCTACCATCTGAAGTCTATTTCAATGCTCCTGTACCAAACAATTCTTACCTTTTAACGGTATTTAGGGGCATTTAGTGCCGGCATGGCTACTCAGCGCATACAAGGGGTGACTCCACGGACCTAAGGGGGAGACCCGCCCCTTGGATCCGTCCTTGTGCCCTATTTCCTCACCCTTCGCTTGTTACACATGTTCTGGCTTTACGAGCACAAGTTATTCATGCTGTCAAATTTCGTTATAGTCTCCGCAACGCGAGCGAGACCTTACGTCGCACGCAGCTTTTGATGCGATTAGCACACGCTTCATATTCCCGCGCCGACGCCTGAGCTCGCCAGCACGGCACCCAGCTCCCAGCCCGGTTCCAGTGTAATACATAGCCAAGTGAAACGGTTACTGACACGGCACGAGTGTTGATACAGGGTAGTAAAGGACACCTAACACCTAGTAAAGGTGTATTGTTACACCTCAGCGATGTCAAGTGTCGGCATTGCAAAGCCGATAATAACGCATCAAACACCGATTTACATATCTAAGATAAAAATGGTGACAAATCAGACGGCGAGAAAGCTGAGTCACACAGGAACCTAACGATCAAACGCGCTCGCAAAATAAACGCAGTGCATAGTCTAACGTTAATTAAACAAGGCTCAACATACAAACGCAGACTTTAATCAAGAACATTGATGAGAAGGTTACACTTCAAACACTTCCAAGCATATGTTTTTTTCTAATGGAAGATAAGAAATTGGATGGAACCGAGCTGTGAGCTGTTTCACCGAAAATCTGACGGGCGACTCGGCAAACCAAATTTAAAATCTGACGGGATTAAGGATCTGGCTACTTTATCCCTTGATCTGCAGCTCCTTCATCCCTTGGTCTGCTACCCGAGTCTTCCGGATCGGTCGGCCTGTCCGAGTCATATGAGCTTGACGGATCGGCTGGCCTGTGAGCGCAATATGAGCTTGACGGATCGGCTGGCCCGGGTGCCTACCTGGCCAGATCTGTGGCAGCCTGGCCTGGGTGCCGTCCGGGTGCCTACCTGGCCAGATCTGTGGCAGCCTGGCCTGGGTGCCGTCCGGGTGCCTACCTGGCCAGGTCTGTGGCAGCGCCTGGGTCCATCCGGGTGCCTACCTGGCCAGGTCCGTGGCAGCCTGGCCTGGGTGCCGTCCGGGTGCCTACCTGGCCAGGTCCGTGGCAGCCTGGCCTGGGTGCCGTCCGGGTGCCTACCCGTCTGTGGCAGGGTGACCTCTGTCGGCGCCGGTCGCACCACTGGCAATGGCGCACACGTACGCCACGGTGAGGTGCACGTCCAGTTCGCCGGGCTTGTTGAAGTGAGCAATCTCCGGCGTGCAGGTGCCGCCCAGGCCGCAGCTGGCCTCCTCGCAGCCGGCCTGCAGCGACGCCGTCTGCAGCGTGAACGTGCCCACCACGGTGGTGCCAATGCTGAACGGACACTCGGCCAGCAGGCCCCGGTGGACGCCGGTACCTTCGAGCGCTTCAGTGCGGCGGCTGCAGCGTCTGATGGAACGCGGCATACGCGGCGCCGCTGGCAGCGGCTGCGTCGCCGTCGACGCCCGACTCTGAGAGTCCGTCGTTGGCGAGCGGGCTAGAGGGACCGCCGATGGCAGGTCGGCCGAAGGGCGGAGGTCAGGCGGCTGTGGATAGATGCCAACCCGCAACGTATTCGCGACCTTGTCCTTTCCCACCACTGACTCAGCTTGGTGTACGTTTCGCGGAAGGTAACCGGCTTCAGAGGGGTTCCGTGGTTGGTTTCTGGACGAGAGATGTCCACCGACTACTGTCTCAGTCACGGCAGCAACTGCTAGAAGAGCGGCAACGGTGCTGTGCAGCGGCATGTCTCGTTTCTGCAGAAACAGCTGCGGGCAGTGACGCTCAGTGAACTGGTCGAACTGGTAGGATTACGTGACCGCCGCCCGCAGCTGACAGCAGGACCAGGAGTGGGAGGCAACTGACGTGATTCGGGGTGGGTCCTCCGGTTTTAACGAATCGCCTGCTGCCGGCTCGGCCAAGGGTGGCCCCTGGCTCTGGATGGGAATTCTACAAATGGGGCAGGTATCCCCAAAATGGCATCATTCATCCGGAGTCGTATTCTGTCATGACAAGTGAATCAGACGGGCTAGATAAAACGAACCAGCATATTTCCAGCGTGCGTAGGCAGTTACCACTCGGATGAATATTCTTAAAAACATATCATTGATGGCCCACCATGTTATGTTTTGCTTCCTCCCACGGCATATGTTGGTGAATAGATTGTTCAGGCTCCGAGAATATAATTCAGTTCATTTTAAATCCTCCAATGAGATCTGATTTTTATCACCCAGGTCTTCATATTTCCCAAGGGACGAAGGAGAGCCCATACCGTTAAATTTCCAAACAAATAAGTGAAAAATACAGAAGAGCTACAATCTCAGCTCTACCGTGAGGAATATCTTTTAGCGCGTCCAGTAGTATCGCATAGGACCGTGAGCGTTACCATCCGCAAAGGAGCCAGGTGGCCGGCTAATCTCCAATCTGCTGCTGACACGAAACTGTCCCCTCTCGCACCAAAACTCATCGCATCCGACCGTAGCTGCCTCAGCAACTGGCTAATCTCCAATCTGCTGCTGACACGAAACTGTCCCCTCTCGCACCAAAACTCATCGCATCCGCACCTGTAGCTGCCTCTAGCAACTGGCTGGCTACAAACGATATAATTTCTTCTGATTTGTTTAATTTATAAACAAAACGGGGGGACAGGCCCCCCAGGTAATCCCATTCCGACGCCTAAGTTTTGAGTTGCACGGGCAAGGAAGAGCACTCCTGCCCGCCTATACTAAATGCGAAGTGGGATAAACAAAATTCTTCAGATCTAAACATATGGCCAACTCTTGGCTGGTAAAACACAGAGCTTAAGTTAAAAAGACATAAATATTTTCCAAGGAAAAAGCTCGGAATAAAGTTTTAAGTTCTCACATTTCATACGTGGTTCAACGATGGAGCGCACTATTGGCGTTGGAGAATTAGCAGAACTGGTGGAAAACAAGCTAGATTGATTCATTTACCTGTTGGCGGATGCAGGGGGCATTCCGGCCATGCCCCCCGAAGCGTTGGAGGGGGCCAAACTATCTTTTGGCCCCTAACGCCAGAATTTTTTTTGAAAAAAGGTGTTTACATCAGGTCTGTCGAGCAAAAAATATTCGCGCCCCCCCTCCCCCAGGAGAGCGATCATGTACTTGGAGAGGTAGCTTATACTAGGTCGCCCCGGAGGAGAGGCAGACATGGGTTTGGCCCCCCAAAAACTCGGGTCTGCGTCTGTCCCTGTACCTACCACTATTTCAAGTCTCTTTTGCCCACGGGATTTTCAGGTTGTACCATGATGGATAAATTCACTGCTACTTTCATTAAAAATGTTTGGTATATTCTGCAAAGTTTCCTAAAAAGTTCGTGATTTAAAGGGAATGTGGCACCTTGGTCGAATCCTGGAATTTAGTGAAATTAGCCGTACTTTTAGCCAATAATAATGAAACCACTCATGATTTCTCTGAAAAGTGTACAATAGGCTCAATATTTTGTTTTTAAAAATACTCCTCTAGAAAAAGAAATAAAGATCAGCCTGTGGATGATGTCACGATCTGGCAACCACTACCATACTTGAAACGCTTCAAGGGCTTCGATTGGCTGATGCACATCGTGACGTCAGCATATGTCGTCACACCAGCAGCTCACAACGATGGCCGCCCAGCGACGGGCTGATGGGGGGCTGGTGTCAGGTAGGTTTTAGCTTTTTTCTACGGAAATATCGAGTTCCAAAACAAATGAAATATGGAGTAGCGGGTTTTCCGACTTGCTTTACAACTTGGCTATCTCAGTTAAAATCACGTTGAGAAGGTGCCACATTCCCTTTAACGCTACAATTGTACAAAAACCGTAATAACGTCACGCAGTCCAAGCGAGTGCCTGGTGGCCCAATGACGACAGGAAGCTTCAAGAAGTTGTGACTGTAGGGACAATCCGTTATACACCATAATACTGGGTTATGGTAATCCTGTTTGAAGTATGAATGTAGTTACGTATCTCTGTCAGTGCCGCACTTAACCGAACGTGCCCGGTCGGTAAAACCGGCGCCTGCTGTGGCGCAAAGCACGGTAATTCACCGGTTGTAGTCTCCCAGTTCAGGGCTACTCCCGCCGGGCTGCCGCCGAGCCAACCCGCTGTCCTCAAACCTGCTGCGGCACCAGATGTCGATACATGCAAATGCTGGGAAGTCAGGCGAGCTTTTCCGATCATTCTGATGGTGGGGCTGTTTTAGTTCATGGTTTTAGTAGTGTGGCTGCGTCATTGGGAACAGCGTGGTATATTTAATCAAAAAGGTACGAGAAGTTCAAGAGAGTGCTGCATTTTAACTTGCAGAAACCTCTTAAAAGTTTCCCTATATCTAAAAAGAATTTTGCCGCGATATTTTTAAGGAAGTTATAAGCTTTATAACGGTGTATTTATTGTCAATTTTCCACCATAATGATCTTGAAGGAACTGTGATTTATGCGTGTACACTTACGCTGTGCGTACCCGCTAATGCCGATACACTAACGCTGGCGCAACTGGGGCGTCCACAAAACCTCTCGCAGAGACACCACGAATTTGGCAAGCAACAGTCTGTCCCGTGCAACATGGAGTTAACCTAGTGCATTGGGGATGTCGTTGTTGGCTGGAAGGAAATAAATTGAAAAGTCCATCTTGTCACCCTTCCTCTGAAATCCCGATGCTCTCATGCCAACACGACACATTAACACTCGCACTGGTTTGGGAGAGGGAGGGGGCTGCTCAAGGTCTTTGGCTCCAGTCTACTTATGATATACCATACACTTATACAATACATTATATAATTATAAAATATACAGCAAACTTATCAAATTATCAAATTATCAAATAATATAGGCATGATAGGGGCAAAGGTGGATATAGCCGGTAGGTTTGGGGGAAGGGGCAAGCTATAGTCGGAAAGCAAAAAAAAACTTACGCCGTGAAAACGTTTACAGCAATTTGACTAGACAGTAGGTTTTGAGGGTGAACCGAGGTAAAAAAAAACGAAAAAACGTGATGGGGTGAAAGATGTGACCACAAGATGCTTGTTGTTTGAAGTTGAGAGTTGAAGTAACAAAACCTTGCTAATTAGCTAAAAAGGAGTCGGGGCAAAAAGAAGGCTGACAGCTTAGGGAGGAGGGGGGGCAAAAACATTTTTCCGTTTGAGGGAGCAAATGCCTCCCACTGCATCCGCCACTGGAAAGGGGCGAGACGCCGCGACACCGCGAGACCGCCAGCGGATCAAGATACAGCGCGACCAGGCAGCGGGCAGTCCGCGATAAGGCTGGACCCGCGCCGCGATAGCCGACTCTGACGTCACCATGCAGCGATACCTGACCCTGATGACGTCACCGTGCCGCAATACCCGACTCTGGTGACGTCACCGTGCCGCGAAACCTGACTCTGATGTCAGTGTGCCGCGGACGACGAAAGTGTCGGTAAACCCATCTCAGATCAACGGAAGTTGAGGGCCGAATTACGATATGAGCACTATCAACGGTACTACCAATACAGACCAACCATAGGCGGATCCAGGTGGGCAAAGGGGGCATGTGCCCTCCGATCGACCCTCGACGCCCACCTGAAATGGTCTATGGTGCCTCCCTAAAATGTTGCTTCCCCCAGGATGCGAGAATTGGAGCCCACCGATAGGATTTTGCGCCCACCTGATAAGTTTTGCCGGTTAAAAGTGGCGCCCTCCTGGTCCGAATGGCACCCCCGGGAAGGTGTCCCTCCCCCCGATCGGCAATCCTGGATCCGTCTTTGAGACCAATACGTACGATTTAAATAAGATCATACAAGCAGAGGTGGAAAGTACGCATTTTCAGACATCTAAGCACTTGAGAATATTTGGGCACTTTGGGTAAAATAAACGGAGATAAGTGAGAAAAAATGTGGCCAAGAAAGTAATTCTTAAAATTTTAGACGCTCATCGATGCAGTAACTGCCAGGACCATATTGCGTCGAAAGATCTCTCCCTGTTGGAAGGGTTTCCGGAAAGTCAGACTGGTCCCTGTTCAGGGAATCCAACGGGCCTCGAATCCGCGTCGGTCGCGTGGAAAGCAAGCATGCTAACCACTATACCTCCGCTCAAATTATCGCAATGAAGAATTGAGGCAAAATATATCATGAAAATTTGAGCAAAATGTGTTTACATATGTCCAGAATCACCGTTTGGCGGCGAGTTCTCCCGTGACGGCCGAAATGGCGTCAGTCGGAATAAAATGTGATGACTCTTCCCAATTCGGTGTGAGAGTAATGTGCCGGGGAAAACAGAAACTAATCTGAAGCTAAAATATAATTCAGCGCCTCAGAGCATGTTGCATCACAGTAAAAATTAGCCTAGGTGGGAGTTAAACATACCTGCACCTGAGTTGCCGAGCCATACCTTCCTACTGCCTGTCGCATGCCACCCGTTTCTTACACTTAAACTGACTTTTGTATTCTTCCGTAGCTTCTGAGCATCACAACACACCACTCACGCGTAGTCGGCAAGCGTGCGCGTTCGACCCGCTATCGTGACGTTTGAATTAAGCAGGTGGTTGCGGGGTCGAGCCCGCCCAAAGGCCTCAAGTGCTCTACCTTAGTCCAGTGGGGATCCAGGGGAGAGGGCAAACAAGGCAATTGCCCCAAACGGAAAAGCTCGGGGCAAAAATGTTTGCCAAATCGATCGACCTCCTTTCCCCGACTCCTTTTAGCTTGTAAGCAAAATTGGTGCTTAACTCTCAACTTAAACAGAATTAGAGAGTTCAGTGTAAATATTGGGGCTTGGATAGGAAAAATGTATCTTGAGCCCATATTTTCACCCTGTGACTTTTTGCTTTTCGTCTCCAGTTCCCAAAATCCTACGAAAAGGCATATTGAGCGCAATTTTCACTGCGCGACGTTTTTGCTTTTCGACTTTGGTTTGCCCCTCCCAAACCAACCGGCTAGATCCGCCATGCCTTCGTCACAGCTTAGTTCCCCTTCCCCTCGTCACTATATAACCTGGAAGTTGGTGCAACGGTAACCCTAAACGGAGCCCCTCCAGTCAGGGTTTGCTACTGTATACATAGGTCATGTAACGTACAGCCCCTGCAATTGAATTTGTACTCACCAGGCTCGTATGTTCTTGTTCTATTGCCAACACACTAGTGCTCACCTAGTTGTGATTCAACATCTGATTTGTGCGTTTGGCTTCCAGATTTCGATTGCGTTCTCACCAATACTCGGTAGCCTCATATGTTACAAAAGATTAGCAAAAGAGGTAATTTTCACGTGTGAGCCAAACTATTGTTTACAAACAACCTTTAAAATGAGGTCGGCAAACCGGTTTTAAATCGGCTATCGGGCAAAACACGCTCGTTGTGTGCCTAATCATGACCGAGGGAGCAATAGTTCGCTAGAAATTAGCCGATAACTTCTGAGCTTAGTGTGCACAGATTAATTTGCAGGGAGCTTTGCAATGTATGCACAAAGTACAGTGTCCATACCTTGTTTGGTGGGGAGGGTCCAGTGATCCAGGGGAGGCAACACTCCGCCAGGTGAGGGCTCCGCTCTGGGAGCCGAGCCACGGCCCCCAGTCCAGTGTGACGGAAGGGCGCCCGGCCAGCCCGCCTCCATGGTCAGCCTGCATTCACACCGCCTCCGAGCCGTGCCGATCTCACCTGTCGGTCAAAGAAGACCCCGCCACCGCCACAGGAGCCGGGGATGTCAACACTATCGATATTCACATGGACAGGCACCTCACTTACGAACACATACAGGTCGCATCACATCCAAACGTATCGGCTTTCTCATCTCATCCAGGCAAAACACATACCACTAAAGTTCTTAAGCTGCTTGTTCAGGCTCTCATAATCTCTTCCAGTCATTAATGCATCTCTATCGAAACTCAACTCAGGCACATAAAAACTATTAACTTTTGTGCTAGGGCCACATCTGGAAATAGGAAATGCCATAATTCGGTCACGATGTAAATCATAACACCTTTCTAAATCCAAACTAGTTGGTGCCTTATCAGCTCTGCCTCTCAAAAACCATATAGACACCGGTGAGGTACACTTAGTACCTTCTTTCAACGAGGCTGGTTGTCCCCGTTAGGTTCGTGCAGCCGACCCTTGTGGACGCCGGGCGCCTGTGTTGGGCGCCAAAGGCCCACTGGACGCCCAAATGCGATAATTTTGCGGTACAAGCCAATTAAAATTGGCTGGTAGGCGACCCTGGCAGAGCCGCGCTGTTTTTCTGGCGTCTTTTATTAGTTTCCGCGCGTTCACTGGTCGCCGGCAGACCTTCATTCGACTACTTGCCCGGCCCGCTCCAGAGAGAAGCGCCCGGATGGCCAAATTTGCTCCGCTACTTCCCGGTAAAACTTAAAACCTTCCCATAATAGCAGAGCTGGAGATCTCTTCTCGATCCAGGGGGTCCTGGATCAGTAATGGCGGAACGTCCGAATTTAAGGGGCGGGCAACATGGGCTTTTCAACCCATTTCTTTCCAGTCAACGCCATAGAGTTAGTGTTAACATTTCTGATAAGGGGGCACCGCGCCCCGGTGCCTCCCCTCCAGTACCACCGCCACTGCCCTGGATGGATTAACACTGGCAAGGCAAGACAAGCCCTATGTAAACCCTAAGGGAGATAAAAAAATCCAGGGCAACCTGATCTCTTCGAATCTCCAGCCATGCCTAATACACGCCTACAAATAGCGTCGGGAGGGTACCCCTGAGACTGCACGACACGGTTCTCACGTGGTGAATGCCACCTTCTGAGCCTCATCCCCCGCCCCTTCGAAATCATGGATCCGCTACAACCCACAGAACCACTGCGTACCATGGTAATGCGTAACAGAACATATGCGGGCAGATATGTAGATTTATGAAAAAACAATGTTTAAGCATTTTTGGGGACTAACCACTGAAAATTTTGTTAATATTGCTAACATGCCCACGAAATGGAAAATATATGTAGGTAGGGAGCTGCCAGTCATACTCAGTGCATACTCAGTGCAAATGCCACCAGCCACTGTCATCGTCGTGGATGAAATTTCAGGGCGCGTAACTTCCATAATCCGTTGATGCCCATATCTCTGAACGTATTTTTACTGTGAGCCATACCGGTGGGAGAGATTCAGATGTAGCCTGGGAGGTTTACGAGAGCTTTCCGACTCTAGAGGTGCTTTTATATTTTAAGTAGTGCTCGCGCACCCCGCAGTCAATAGTACACACCTAAACACGGACCAGCGGAGGCGTTGCCATCCCGCAGCCGCTGAATACAGCCCCTACAGGCCGAGATCCTCCACCGCATGAATAGAACATTTTCTGAACGAGCTGTCCTGAAGGAACTCAACGGCGAATAGTGTAATGCCGGTTGTTTCTTTTTGCAATGCTGTCATTTAAATTATCGCTGGCTGCTTACCAATAACCATCTGTAACTGGCGGCTCACGCTATCACGTATTGCGTGCTACACCAGCCATATTTTCAGTTATTCTATATGCCATTCACACAATGATTTCACAACGTAGGGATATAAAAACCTGGGACATTTGTAAATCATACGTGTAACAGAGATGTTTTTGATTGACCTGACCAGTCCCGGTAGGTGGGTGGACTTGGGACGGCGCTCACTCACCCGGGACTGAAAACTCGCAGCCACACGTGAGCCACGTGCCGGCTTGATATGACGATGATGATGAAGTAAGACGCGCCGCCTCCACGGGCTCAGGTGTTGGAGATTTGAGCCGCTGGTTTGAGCGGCGACTCGCCGGGGCTGGGCTCCGTTCGCCCGCGGCGACGCGCGCTCGCCCCCACGGGGCCAGCCGGAGGTGGGGCGGGGGTGCGTTCCAGCCGGGCAGCCAGTGAAACCAGTGCCACCACGGAGTCGTGGGAGGAGCCAGGCGTAGAGGGGCCGCTGATTGGGCAGGAGCGGCCGGCTGACGTGGTCTCCAGGAATCTCTGCAGTCGGTAAGTCGCTGAATTTCTTCCCCGCGGGGGTCATAGAGCTTGGCGAATGTTTACCAGTCCCCTCACGGCCTTCTTTCAAAATATTGGGCGCCAGCCCTACCAACACGATTACCGGCCCCCTTCCTGTGGCCAGTCAGCACACTGTCTTCTTTTAACCTTCGCCCGGGTGGGGGTCTTTTTAGGCCCCCCTCGGGTTTTTCCGAAGTGACCAAAAAACGGCGACGCGCAGCGCTGCCAAACTTGTTCTAGCTGTTCCTTCGTCATTTTTACATCTTCCCTGATAATTTTAGCTCAAGGTCATCTCAGGTCAGGTCACCAGGCCCGGTGAAGTGACCTCACCTCAAAAATGCTTAGGACCGCATAACTAAAAGAAGGGTTAATCGATCAAGCTGAAACTCATACCACATATTGGGTCCACCAGGAGCTACACTTGTTCCGGGATTTTTGACATTGGTGACCTAAGGTCATGTGCAGAGCATGACCTCCACATTGTAAATACATGGGGAAAATCACGAAATGAGCTTTTCTCAGTAAGTATGGATGGAATCAACTTCAAACATCGGTTACGACTTGCTCTTAGCCCATTTCTGACGTTGATGCCAAACATTTTGACTTGTGACCTTTAAAAGGTCATATTAGGTCAAATAAGCATTTTTTGGTGTTTACTCTATAAATTTTGAATAAACTAAGATAGAGCTTTTATTTTGTCACCGAAGTGTTTGTATAGTCACTGCAAGTCACATGATATACATCATGACTATACCAGGTCAAGTTGGGTCAGACCGTTGACCTGGATCAGGTCAAATTCTTAAATTTGACCTGGCATAGCAATATTATATATCATTCGATTCGTATTGACGAGAGGATTGCAATGGTGCATCAACTATGGCTGTGTCTTGTTTGGTTTGGAAGTTATTAGCGAAAAAGTAAACGCCCTTATGCATGGGTGGCTATGGACATTCCCAAGAATATGCCCAATATTAGGTGACCTGTAGCTTCCTAGGCTTTGACCTGACACGAAAATGAATGCCACGGTAATGAAAGAGTAACTCAAGAGCTTTCAAAGGTGTTAGAAAAATGTTTCTAGCTATCATAGTTTCTGAGATATACGAGGTTTTCTTAGTACACCTCATATTAGCGATTTTGACCTATTTTGACCTCTTTTGACCTTGATATTGACCTGACAAGAAAAATGACCTAAGTATTTTCGATATAATTTTTGAAGAGCTTTCGATTGCCGTTTTGCGCTTTTTTTCTAGCTCTCTTAGTTTTTGAGATCGTAGGTTTTTTAGCCCCCCACCAGGGCGAAGGTGGCTCGTACCCGCCACCGGGGCAAGGGATAAAGTCATTTTCAGACTGATCATTCTTCACCCATGCTCTTTTATCTTGGCGCTGATAGCCAGCTTGGTCGAAAAACTAGCTTTAAAGAAATACGTCGTTTGAAACAGCCGCTGTTTTTTATGTCACGGATGAGAAATTGAAAAATTACAAAAAACCTGCCAACCGTTCCGAGAGTTGGTTCCTCGCTCGCATAGTTGGTGAGTTAGCTGGTGAGTTGTAAAGTAAAAGTATCTTGGGTGAGTTCTACCTCCGCTCCGACATTAGGTGAGGTAGGACCAGCCGTCCGAACCGAGGGTTCGGACGAGGGAATGTGGTGAATGTGGCACCATGTGGTGAAGGTGCCACATAAAGGGAATGTGGCACCTTCATAACGTGATTTTAACTGAGATAGCCAAGTTGTAAAGCAAGTCGGAAAACCCGGTACTCAATATATCATTCGTCTTGGAACTCGAGATTTCCGTAGAAAAAAAACTAAAACCTACCTGCAATGTACCCCTCATGTACCCTTAGCAGCATGCCACAGTTGTCATGGCTGTTGGTGTGACTAGCTGAGCACATACTATTCACCACTTATCTGTGACTTATCTGTGTCTGCCCACAGATGGAGTCGTCATCATTGAAATCAACACATTGAGATTTTCCAAGCCTTTGTGTTCCAAATGCTGTTCAGCTATGATGGCGACTCCATAGGCTCAGCAGCAGGCTTCTTCTCCTACATGGGACACAACTACGGCGTGGTCGTCGACCGCTTCAGCAATTGGTTCCAGATCTGGGAGGGATCAGGAGGTTCGCTGACCCTTCTACAGGTACTGACGAATCTATGCCGGGACTTCGGTGTACCGGAGACACTCACCAGTGATGGCGGTCCCCAGTTCATGGCTCGAAATGTCCAAGACTTCATGTCCCAGCACGGTATCGCCCATCGGCTTACATCAGTGGCCTTTCCCCACGCCAACTGCCGCGCGGAAGTTGCGGTTAAGTCCGCTAAGCGCCCCATCCGAGACAACGTCTCCGCCGATGGAAGGCTTGACCAAGTCAGCCTCACCCGGGCCCTTCTCCAACACCGGAACACACCAGACCGGGCCACGGGTCTATCCCCAGCGGAACTTCTCCTTGGTCGCCAGTTGCGAGACTTTCTTCCCAGCGTCCCCTCCTCTCCTCCTCTGCGCACATTCCGCGACCTCAGCCGCACCTGGCGTGATGTAGCTGAATGGCGGGAGAGGGCGCTGTGCCAACGTGCCTCGAGGGACCAAGAACGTCTTAGCGCCCACACCAAGAATCTGCCGGACCTTCGCGTTGGTCAGTCGGTCCTCATACAAAATCAATCCGGGAACTACCCTTTCAGGTGGGACAGGAGAGGCGTCGTGGTGGAGCAGCTGCCCTTTCGGCAGTACAAGGTCAGGATCGATGGATCTCGCAGGATCACCCTCCGAAACAGGAAGTTTCTGCGCTCCTTCACCCCAGTCATCCCCAGAGATAACAGCCGCCCGTGCCCAGTTGTTGAGAGCCCCCCTCCGAGTATCCTGACATCTGGTGATTCCAGCCGGCACCTGCCGATCCAGCCACCTAAACCAGTAGCGGACGAAGGGCACAGGTGTACTGCACCCCAGGCAGGACCCGTCGCAGAAGATTGTGTGTTTACTCCATCTCGGGACCGACGCGTTACACATCAGGCACCGGCCCAGCCAGTCGAGACGGCTACGGCTTCGCCCTCCCCTGCAGCGAGTCCACGTAAGCGGCACTCTTTGTCAGCGCCTGTGCCGAACAACGTGGGTACCAGTACGCTGGAGGCGAGAACCCAGTCTAGCCCACAGTCGCCCGCCCTCGTGACACCACCCAGACGCTCTACCCGGCCTGGCAGGGGCCAAACGTCTCGGTACGACGACTACATCCGCGCTGGATCCCGTGGCAGTCATCGATCTCCCGCCCATCCCCACCACTTGCAGTGATTGTGTTGCCAGTAAACGTAGTGTGTGCTTCCTGGCCCTCTGGCATTGTCTTTGTGTGCCCTTACCGCAAAATACGATCATTGCCGTGCGTCAAACCACAGTCAATCGCAGTCTCTTCGTTTTTTGTAGCTTCCATCTTTGTACTACGTGTTCCAGCAACTGTTTTGCTTTGCCCAGAGTGTCAACTGTTCTCGTTTGTGTTCTGGTTAGCCAGCTCCGATCCGGTGCGGTGAATCCTGTGCGCGGCAGCTTCCGCAACAAGCCGTCGGGTTTCCAACCCTCCCATCCGTGGGGGGCATAGCTGAGCACATACTATTCACCACTTATCTGTGACTCTTATCTGTGTCTGCCCACAGATGGAGTCGCCATCACTGAAATAAACACATTGAGATTTTCCAAGCCTTTGTGTTCCAAATGCTGTTCAGCTAGTGACGACATAAGCTGACGTCACGGTGAGCATCAGCCAGTCTAAGCCCTTGAAGCGTTTCAAGTATGGTGGTGGTTGCCAGATCATGACATCATCCACAGGCAGATATTTATTTCTTTACCTAGAAAAGTATTCTAAAAATAAAAATTTGAGCTTATTCTACATTTTTCAGAGAAATCATGAGTGGTTTCATTATTTTTGGCTAAAAGTACGCCTAATTACACTAAATTCCAGGATTCCACCAAGGTGCCACATTCCCTTTAAACAGCCAGACAGTGCTACCCTTCAAGTGTTTCACCTCCACTGACAAAACATGGCCACTTTGAATCGCTGAAAGTTGAATCGTTGGAAGGCATCAGCTTTTTGTGCGCCATGACTTCAATCATTGTCACTAAAGGACTTTATAGATTTCACAGGCAACGATTATCGCAGACGTTGTCGACCATACTGGTTTCCTTATTTTTGGCCATCAATTACACTGGTCAACAAAATTAAACCTTTGTCGTGGATCCAATATAAAATAGTCCGTTTCTAAGGTAATTTGTGGCGCTAAACACGAATCTGGCAGCAGAAATGCCGTATCAGATCAGAATTTCGAGATCCAGTATGTCTGTGTGTCGTCTTTGTGCAAGTCTACTTGGCATCAGTGACATTGACAGTGCAAAAACCAAGAGGTCTAGGAAAATGAAGGTTTGGGTGTTTGTGGAGGCTTGGGTATTCTACCCTAAACCCGATTTTCATAGACCTAGGTCAATATATTCAAGGTAAAACGAGGCCATAGAGGTCAAATTATGTCTGTGCAGGGTAGCCATTGGGAAATACCGTGATTATACGATGAGGAGCCGGATATGGAGAGAAAGTGACCTAAATTATCGGAGGAAAGGTCTGAGGCAATGTTCTCTGAAACTTTTAGGCCAAGGTAGTTCAAGGAAATTGACCTTTGACGTCAAAATATTACATTTTGTCTATAACGTGTACTGCAGCTAGCACTATGGCAACCGTCGGGCGGAAAATAAGGTTTGACCTTGACCCATGACCTTTGTCTTGAACCTGCGACTTTGAGCTCAAGATTGAGTGACCTAGCGTATGACGTCATAGCATGATATACGTCATATTAGGCGGCATCATCCGACCAAAAGCACTAGGGTCAATGACCTTGAAATGACCTTGACCTGTGACTTTTTACTTAGACTCGACCTTCAAGGGAAGTGACTCTGACATAAAATCCTCATCATATAATGTTGCTACGTCACCTCTCGGTCTACAATACCGGCGAGCTTGTGCGACCGAGCGCAAACCTTGTTCAATGTACAATGTTCATGCACTTGAATACGAGGTAGTCTTTCGTTGCAATAAATTCACATGTATATTGATAAGCTGCATTGTCTGGGTGCAGATAATCCGGATTCTCGATATCCTTGATCTATATTTTTCCACAAAAGGCTAGGCTGATGACAGTGCGTGGAAAGTGTAGGGGCTATACACCAGGTATGCTCTGGAGAAGAAACCAGGTCCGATAGCAAAAAACGGTTACTAAATTTGAAATCAGCGGTATCGAAATAGGCAGAAACAGGTGTTCATGTGCCGGATCCATTTTGGCTGTTGACCAGTGTTATCGAAGCAAAGCGACCTTTCAGGGGGCGCTGTAACCATGCTAGAGGAAGCTGAGGATGGGGGGTGCACATGCCCCCTTTTGCCTCAAGATCCGCAATGTGCGTAGCCGATGTTTTCCCGAGTGCCTCCACCACCGAATGGCAATGTTTTAAGGCATTGGGGCCGATGGTCACTCGGCTGAAAAGTGCACAACTCCCATCAAAAGGCACTTCCATATCACGGAAGAGGAACTAAAAAGGAGTAAATTGTTCACGCCGTGCGTGGGGTTTTCGTTAAGATTAATCCGATGCTTCAGAAATATGCATATAGTCACACATATATACATATATATATATATATATATATAGCATGTATATACATAATTATTTCTTGACACGCAACCCGCTGGGGTCCCTGGCATGACTCGCCCCACTGGGGGGAATTCGCCCCCCTCCGTAACTCATTTCCCAGGAAGAGAAATTGTAAGAACTGTTTTCATGTCAAGTCAATATTGAGGTCAGCATAGGTCAAGGAAGGTTCTGTAGCCTTCCGCAGCCAACACTGATTACCCTTGTACAGGGCTCCGTCCTGCCCGTTATTAGGTATCGCTTGACGGTATACGGAGCTAGCTGTATGATCCAACGTCACAGACTGCAGAAGCTGCCTCACCATGCAGCTCGTGTCATTTCCGGCCGGAGCAAATACGACCACATTAGCGATGTAAATGATAGACTGGGATGGCTGTCTGTAGACAACATGTTTAAATACCAATGTCTTACGCTTGTGAAGAAGGTGCTTGTAACATCTGAACCTGAAATAATCGCTGGAAATCTTGTGACTAGGTCGAAAGCATTCGGACGCCAAACCAGGCAAAGTGAAGCGATTGTTACACCTGCGATACGTTCAGGGGCAGGGCGGCGCAGATTCTTGTACACAGCTGTAAAAATGTACAACGAGCTTCCAATAAGACAGCATGGTCTCCCACGCTTCAAGCGAACTCTGAAAAGATACCTCCTGGAGCGACAGCGAGAAGACCGGGACGCCGCGTGACCGAGTCTGGGCTGGGAGTTTACCTTTTTTAGCTGTTTTTATTGTCTAATGTCTTCTTTTACATTGTTATATATTTTTTGTGAACACTGAGCCGCATGTCGTGATTGTGACCCCTCAACTCCGTTGTTTTATCGCTTGGCTCGAGATGTGGAATAGCCGTACAACGTATGGATATACCACGATGTCTAATAGATAAATAAACAGGGCAGTGTACGTTTCCCCCTCTAGATTTTTACTCAGCGGAGCTAGAGCAAATCTTTATGCATCGTCGGATTCTTCTAATCGGGGTGAATAGAAGGATGGATATGACCTGCTAGGTCACATTGTGAAAATGACCTGACATCGAGCAAGGTCAGGGTAACTTGGTATGGTCATGTTTCATATCAATTGACTCCCCGTGATAAGATAAGCACAATACAAACAAAATGAAAGCTTCATCTCAATTCAGTAAGAAGTTATTGGCAAAATAATAATAAATTGGTCAGATGCGTAGAATTGATCATGGATAAGATGCTGTACGTTTCGTTGGTCTCTTCATTTCTGCGTTATCTGGGGAAAACAAGGATGGGGCGAGTTTCCCCCTCCCCAGCCGGGCACGTGTTAAGGGCGCATTTTTGCACGGTGATCGGCATGCTCTTACCCGAAATGTTTTGCAGGACTTGGATGGCGGGAATTATCTTCTAGGTTGCCGTGGGTCCCTGTTGCGCAGTGCCAGTCGTCTACAGTGTTTGTGGGAGAAAACTCGGCGTTTCTGAGTCGACGTTCTTTCAGCCCTTGGTATGGTTTACGGTTTTCCGGAACTCAGATCAGACGTAAATCTGGAAAAATGAGCAAGATAGGATTAAAAGGTAGGAGAAAGAATTTGCATTTGGAAGTGCAGAGATGGACGGGGCGGAGAAAGTTTGCATAGGTCCCTGGAGAAACGTAAGTCGGAGTTCGCTCCGCGCTCAAGCAGGGCGCTGTGGGCGGATTGGGTACCTAAATAGAGCAGGGCAGGACAGAAGCCGGCGCGAGTGGGCTGACAGATTGGGCCGGGACAAAGGAAAGGGACGGGGTCTGGGCTTTGCTAGGATATCAAATAGAGCCGGGCAGGGTGGAAAGAAGAGACAGTAGGGTGCACAGTCAGATAGGGCTGGACAGGACAGAGAAGCAGTGGGGGCAGACTCTGGAGGGCAGTCAGGCAGGGCAGGACAGAGCAGAGGATCAGAGCACTGAAGGGAAGACACATGGGCCAGAAGAGACGGACAGGAGAGAAGAGCAGACCGCTGTCCGGCAGTCAAATAGAGACGGAAAGGGGCGAACAAGGTGAGATGGCACGGAACTGGTGGGAAGTCAGATGGGACCAGAAAGGGTAGGGAAAAGGGGAGGGCAGGGCACTGAGGGGTAGTCACATGATGCTGGGAAAAACACAAGAGATGAGAGCAGAGCGATGTCGGGCAGGGTAGATTAAAAGAGGACAGGACACTGGTGCAACAATCAGGAGCTACGCAGATTTGGTTTAACTGTGAAACAGGACATGAAATATTCGCAAGTTGAGTACAATCAGCGAGGTAGGGTTCTTAGGTTGATCTGTTGAGCCCTCCACCAGAATGAAATGAAATATTCGCGTCGTTACATGTCCTATTTATTCACGCCTGATTTTGAGCCAATGCACCCGAAAGGATGAAAACGGAACGGGGTATTTCTGTCAATCAACGTGGACGTAAGCAAAAGTATCTACTGAAGTTGATTTCAGGTGAATGGCTTCTCCATACCGTTTTCCCAGCCTCCAACCCCTCCCCCAGCTCCGGTCAGCGCCGGTTTGGGGTGCATTTCGCCTCAGTAAAAAATCAGTAGCGACGCCGCTGCCCAAGCCTATTTTTACATCGATAAACATTTGGACAACAGCAGCATAATGCAGACCTGTACCACCATACGAAATATCTATCTGCAGGCGAACATCCTGTCACCGATGCCGCACACGGCATCTGGACCCAGAGCCGGAACCGGAGCCTGCAGAGAACCCGGAGCCGGAGCCACCGTGGCTTTGTCCAGCGGCGATGTATGGCGCGTTCGCCCGATACCGTGGCTGGGCGTACGGCTGAGCCGCCAGCGGCGGGACCAGCCGGGTGGTCTGCAGGCGACACCGCTTATGACGGACGGGGTCGTATCTCCGCCTTAGCCGGCCGCACTGCCAGCTCACCGCGCGGCGCTCAATGCCTGGCGATGACGGACGCGCCGTCCGTCACACCTGAGCGACGCGGCTCGCAGCACCGCGCGTGGTGAATGCCACGGCCGTGACAGAAATAGAGCGCGAGAGAGAGAGAGAGAGAGAGAGAGAGAGAGAGAGAGAGAGAGAGAGAGAGAGAGAGAGAGAGAGAGAGAGAGAGAGAGAGAGAGAGAGAGAGAGAGAGAGAGAGAGAGAGAGAGAGAGAGAGAGAGAGAGAGAGAGAGAGAGAGAGAGAGAGAGAGAGAGAGAGAGAGAGAGAGAGAGAGAGAGAGAGAGAGAGAGAGAGAGAGAGAGAGAGAGAGAGAGAGAGAGAGAGAGAGAGAGAGAGAGAGAGAGAGAGAGAGAGAGAGAGAGAGAGAGAGAGAGAGAGAGAGAGAGAGAGAGAGAGAGAGAGAGAGAGAGAGAGAGAGAGAGAGAGAGAGAGAGAGAGAGAGAGAGAGAGAGAGAGAGAGAGAGAGAGAGAGAGAGAGAGAGAGAGAGAGAGAGAGAGAGAGAGAGAGAGAGAGAGAGAGAGAGAGAGAGAGAGAGAGAGAGAGAGAGAGAGAGAGAGAGAGAGAGAGAGAGAGAGAGAGAGAAGAGAGAGAGAGAGAGAGAGAGAGAGAGAGAGAGAGAGAGAGAGAGAGAGAGAGAGAGAGAGAGAGAGAGAGAGAGAGAGAGAGATGTAATGAATTCCACCAAACCCCAGCTATGTTCAAGCTTAAAGGTCATATTTAAAAACACTTACTTTTTTATCATACGGGATGGCTGGTTCAGAAGACACTCAGAAGCATCTCTCTGAAAGATAGACACTGGGCACGGCAAACGATAAAGCCCTTGAACAGAAAGCAATATCAACATTTCGCAAACGTCAATGAGCTCATATCGAGCTCAGGCGGAATGTCATTAGCTTGCAGAGCACAGGGTTACACAGATAAGCCTTATCACACCAAAGCGGGCGTGTTTTCCGATGAGCAGTAAGGCAAAGGCAAAACGAGCGGACCGTGGCCCAGCACATTACGCGGCACCGAACTTGTGCAGCAAAATTACAAAATCCCCGACTGGAAAACCACTTGTATGAAATGTTTATTATCGAACAGCTATAAAAAACCAATTAACACGTTGGGCTGTAAAATCACACTGGTACCACGTATGTACCTTCTAAAACGTACCTTCTAAAACGAAACAGAACAACAGCTCTGATGTGCGCAGCTGCCTTTGACGATGTATGGGAGGCGGGCCAGCTATATCCCCCTAGGCAGGGACGATGTGTGAAACACAGCACTGACAAGCGGGCCCAGCTGCTGTTATTGGTGGTCCATTCGGCCTGGACTCAAAGACGAAGCGTAGCCGAGCGGTTTCCGGAGAAGGCGTTAGGGCGGTTTCAAAGGCCCCCACCACGCCACTGCGTCTCCAGTCGCTCAGGTCTCCATGAATTGTGCCTAAGAAACCGCAGGCGGGTTCCGGCCGGGCCGCACAACGAGGGAGGACTTGCTGGGGCGTGCCGACCTGTTCTCGGCACACGCAGACCCAGCTCGGACATCAGACCGACGACGAACACGGAGACATCGCCGCCAGCGATTCCGAGAACGCCCAATGTGAAACATCACACGCCGAAACGCAACACAAACTAGCGGGAATACACATACACACACTTCCTGGGACAGTGTTGACAGGTGACAGCGCCTCGGGGCTGGATTCCCCTGCAGCGCACTTCCTTCTGACGCTAGCTAGAGTTTCCGTGAGCGCGAGGCTAAGACCGGACACTGACAGCAGCCATTTGGCGGCTCGGGACGGCGACAGGTCTTGTGGCTGCGGTACCGTCGCCGGACTCCTCTACCGAGCGCCGCTCCACGGCAGGGACTGCCCTCTGGCGGGTGGATGGCCGCAGAGATGGTGACGGAGGTGAAGTGGTGGGTACCGCCCCCGCCGCCCCAGCGTCTGCGCACACGGAAGGGCATACTTCAGGCAGTTCGGCCGTCGCCGAGACAAAGAGGAGACACCAGCCTAGTACACCTACACGGCGGTTGTAAATAGGAAACTTCATTACTCGTTTCGTTCTTTGGTACTCGTTCATTTTGTTGTTAGGGTAGGGTCACGCAGGGAGTCACCACGGATTTTTACGGAAAGGGGACAGGGACGGATCCAGTGTAGCGAATGGGGCGGTCTTCCCCTTAGGTCCATGGACACCGCCCCCTGTGGACTTCAGGCGTCATGAACGCCCCTAAATGTAAAACTTGTGCGGTACAGGTGACTTCGGCTTTACCTTAAAGGTGACCCTGGCGAGGGCGCCCCGTGCACCGGAGTCCCCCAGTCATTGCCCACTGCCATCTGCAGAACTCAGCTGGACTAGCAGCGCTCTTCTCTAGACAGCAGCGCCCTCTCCGCCAAATTTGCCCCGGAGAACTCCCTGTAAGAGATCTAAAGGCGGCAGCCCATAAAAATGAAAACATTTCGCCAGGACGGCTCCGCCCATGGGTGCACAAAACACGACCCCGTGTGGTGTACGGCGCCCCGAGATGCTTCGCTTCCCCTTACCCAAATTATGAGCGCCATATGACCTAAACTGTCGTTGCGCCCAAAATCCCAAAATATGATGATGATGACCTTACCCATATCATTCTTCAATGCGGAGGGAGGGGAACACACCCCGGGCTAGACATATGGTAGGTTTTTGAGGCAGTGACGGATCTGGGGTTTCTGTAATTGCCAATATTTGTAATTTGATTGCCAATATCATCAGTTGGGTGGCCTTTAGTACATTCCGGCGCTGTATTAGTATCATTTTTGGTGGAGGCAAATAGTTGAACGGAAGTCTGGGGCTGCCAACGGGCGGAAAAGAATGAAAATAAAAGAAAACATGGCGCCTCTACCAGAGTTGCATTCTAGTCAACTGTAAGGCTCCTGTATCGCAGAGTTCCTGTTTTAAACGGTGTCTAGGGCTCCACACAGTTCCTTGTCTTTAATGGTATTTAGGGTTCTCCCATCCAAAGGAGAGGGAAGCGGCCCATCGAGCCTGGCGGGGAGGGGCGACCATCCCCTAACCCTGCCGTCCTTGGACCTGTGCCTGCTATGACGAAGACGATGCCGATGCACCGCACCAACACTAGAACTGGAAACATGTACACAAGTTCTGTTCAGGTAAAAACCAGAAAGGGAAAAATTCTGGTCGAGTCTGATATTTTTCCGGGACGCCCCCTCTGCATCAGTTGGGGTGACGCTTCACCCGTCCCCCACTCCACCGCTTTCAACGTCAATGGGACTACGTGTAACATACGAAATGAACTGCCATGCCTGAAATAAAGTCTGCTGAAGCTATGAACCATCGGGGACGACACGCAACATTAATTCGTCTGGATAAGACAAACATTGACGTCAAAATAATGGACAGGGTACACTGTTAACGGAAACGCGCGCTTTTTTTTAAAAATCCAGGCTCCACCGAGGAAATCTGTCCAAATCAGCTAGTGACGAATGAATGACCGAGTTATGCTATCTCTACTAGTGCACATTACAATGAAATGAACAAACGAATTCTACCATCTATACCGGTGTACAGTACAATTATTTCCGGCCACACAAAGCACCACCATTATACTCCCACCGATAACTCAAATAAGAGCCGCTAGTACTCCACCACACGAGACACCGACTGTAGCCAGCGGTGGGAGGAGGGGCACTGACCTGCAGCGCCGGTCCCCGGGGGAAGGGGCACTGACCTGAAGCACCGGTCCCCGGGGCGCCTCCGCAGCTGTCCCATGTCTGAGGGGGGGGACTGATCTGTAGCGCCGTTCCCCTGGGGGAGGGGCACTGATCTGTAGCGCCGTTCCCCTGGGGAGGGGCACTGATCTGCAGCGCCGGTCCCCGGGGCGCCTCCGTAGCTGTCCCGTGCCTATGGGGGGGACTGACCTGAAGCGCCGGTCCCCGGGGGGTGCCTCCGTAGCAGTCCCTGCGCCGTGTTTGGCTCGCATGTGTTTGGTGAGGTTCCCTGAGGACACGGATCAGTGGGTCAGCAACTGCTTCACCCACCGCAGTCACCGCAGCACGGTTAGGTCGACGGCACAGGTGAGAGCACGGTCACGACGGGGGCAGCAAGCACGGCAGGAGGCACATCGCCGCCTGAGCCCCTGGTGGCGCCTCACAACATCTATAGCATGATTCTCAACTCCAATGACCGGTATGGATCACCTGGCTGGCGAGGCAGCGACAGCCAAATTGGTAACAGTAAGAATCTTATGTCGTGCTTTAGTGTGTGGACTAGAGCAGCTGCTCGCGGAGAGGTGGCGGACCGGCGTACCTCTGGTGGCGGCGGCCAGGCCGCAGTGCGGGCAGCGGTGCCGCCGCTCACCGGTGTGGTGCCGCAGGTGACGGCGCAGGTCGCTGCCCGTGCGGAACCGGCGCCCACACTCCGGCTCTGAGCAGGCGAACGGCGCCTCACCTGTCGACACCGGCGCCACGTCAGCCTCACTGTCGACACCGGCGCCACGTCAGCCGCACTATCGACACCGGCACCACGTCAGCCGCACTGTCGACACCGGCGCCACGTCAGCCGCACTGTCGACACCGGCACCACGTCAGCACCACTGTCGACACCCCGTCGACACCAGTGCCACGTCAGCCTCACCTGTCGACACCGGCGCCACTTCAGCCTCACTGTCGACACCGGCACCACGTCAGCCTCACTATCAACACCGGCGTCACGTCAGCCTCACTGTCGACAACGGCGCCACGTCAGCCGCACTGTCGACACCGGCGTCACGTCAGCACCACTGTCGACACCGGCGCCACGTCAGCCGCACTGTCGACACCGGCGCCGCGTAGACTCAAAGTGCGGTATCGATGTGCATTCTGCTCAGGAATGCTCAGAGGGAACATTTAGAAGGCGAGTTCCTGTGTTCCCAAACACAAACATAAGTTTACGGAGAATTTATCACACACAGTCTACTGCGATGTAAAAGTTTGGACTACGGAGTCTACTGCGATGTAAAAGTTTGGACTAGGCTCCAGTTTGCAACACCCACTATACCTCATTTCCTTCCCACTAAATTCATAACCAAACAAAATCACGAAACGCCCTCCGGCAGAGAATCAACCTCCGTAGGCCCGATTCTCAGGGCAATGCGACTAAAACGACTGACCTGTATGTGACATCAGGTGTACGGTGAGGGTGTGGGACTGTTTGGCCGAGTAGCTGCACAGCTGACACCTGTCAGCCGGTCACACGCACACTGTCAGATATGGTGGCCAGGCACTGCTTGTGGCACAAACACACACTGTCAGATAGACGGCCAGGCACTCCGGATGACACACGCACGCCTGCACGCACATCCACACCCACACACTGTCCTGTGAATCAACAAACAAAATGTATTAAGATAACTAGAAAAATAGCAATAATCTCGCCAACAAACTTAAAACCCAGCCGGACTTATATTAACACGCGCCCCGCTGGGGGCGAAATTCGCCCCCTCCTGGTTTTCCCCAGATAGCTAAAACACAAAGAGATGCAGAACAACGAAACTTACAGTACCTTATCTCTGATCAATTTTACACATCTCACCAAATTTTTTAGTTAAGGTCATGTAAGGTCAAGGAGCTATTCAAGGTCAAGTGACCCGACCTCAAAACCTAAAATCACGAGCTTGAAGCGGCGCCCCGGGAACATCAGCCAACCAATCAGTTCGAAACTTCCACAATATGATAAGGTCATTAGGGTCTACAAATCTGCTGTCTCTGAATTTTGATATTGGTGACCTAAGGTGGGGTCAATTTTTAGGTCACCCCATTATAAGTCTATGGTGAAAAATAGAATGGGCTCGTTTTCAGTAAATACTGAATAGATAAAGCTGAAAATCCTCAAACCGTCTATTCTTGCCACGATCTTCAAAATATAGTTGAATTTTTGAGCATCTGACCTCTCAAAGGTCATGTCAGGTCACGGGAGCATAGACTGATTGTTTTGCCAATAACTTCTCACTGAATTGAGATAAAGCTCCCATTTTGCTTGCATTGTGCTTATATTGTCACGGGGAGTCGATTGATATGCAACATGTCCATACCAGGTCAATCTGTGACCCTGACCTAGCTCGGTCAGGTCACTTTCACTATTTAACCTAGCAAGATCATTTTATACATCATTCGATTTACCACGATGAGAGGAATCCAATGATGCATAAATATTTGCTCTAGCTCTCCTGAGGACAGATCTAGGGAGAGAAACGTAAACTGCTCTGTTGTAAGCCTATGAAACCTTCTTTGACCTGTGCTGACCTCAATGTTGACCTGACATAAAAATCATTCGTATAAAATCTCTTCCTCTTGTCAAGAGCTTTCGAACGCCGCCCATAATTTTTCTTTAGCTTTCATGGGGAATGAGATACGGAGGGGGTCGAAAAACGCCCCCCAGCGGGGGCATTCCACCACAAATCGACAAGTCGATAACACCCTCATGTCGCAGATTTCGGTGTATTTTTTGTCGGGGGGGTTATTGATGGAGCTGATGCCGATTTTCGTATTCATTTTCCTCCCTGACTCACGGTTTGAAAATTACAGCCTCAGGCATTTTGACTATACTCACTTGCATGTCATTTTTAAAGACGAAATTTTACATGTATGCTCCTATAAATGCCATAAAAACTTGATTTAGGTATCTTAAGGACGAATTACGAATTCTGGCTCATTAGAAGTATAATTCAAAAAGTTAAATTTTACATATATTATACATTCTTCAATTTTTTCAAAATCTATAAAAAACTATTTTCCTATCATTTATTTTAAATTTTTTGAGGCTCACATTACTCTTTGTACTTCTCTCTATAACATTCAGCAATAAAAAGAATGGAGACTTTAACAGAAAGCGAGATCTGAGCTCCCAAACGTCCCGATCCCCACTTTTGTGAGGTTAGTGCGCCAGCGCGGCCCGCGGTCCCTGCAACTATCAAACGTCTCTGGTCACGAAAAAGGTGTCAATGGTGGAATTTGTCGGCAATGAGGGTAAGGATGTATTTAAAACAATAAATTGTAATCAATGTCCCATTCCTTAACACCCGCACTGGGGAGACGTCCGACACTTACGGGCACTGGAGGGGGAGGGGGACTGGTAGGTCCCCTGAGCTCTCGGAAACTAGTAGGCTTAGAAAAACTCCGGTTGGGGACTGGGTGGGAACTATTGAAATCTATATTATGACTGATCTTAATTGACCTAGGTCAGTATCGTCAAGTTCAAACAAGGTCATAAAGGTCAAGTATTAGCCGTGCTGGGTATTCATCCGGAAATGCCGTGATTAAGCTAAAAAAACTCCAGAATGCACTAAAAACAGAGGAAGGCCATAGTGAGAACGTCCCAAGAATTGTAAACCTAATTTTTGGGGTTAAGGTCATTCAAGGTCATTGACCTAAGACGTCACAATATGACATATTCCCTTTATTTACACCATGACTAGCACCACAGCAACCGTTAGACGGGAAATGAGCATTGACCTTTACCCATGACATTTTAATTTGACCTGTGACCTTGGCCTTTACATTGATTTATCGTAACTATGACGTCGTAGCATAATATAAGTCATACTGGGTAACGCCATGCGACCGGAAGCACCGGACCAATGACTTTGAGAATGCTGGTATGGCCTTGAAATGTGACCTTGACCTTCATGAGGGGTGATATTGACATATAATCTCGTTTTATATGGCGCTATATCGTTGCCAGTTGGTCTTTGCTGCACGTAAACTGGTGCAACCGCGCGATTGCAGTGATCTGAAAATGAAGAGTTCAACTTTGAAAACTTATAATTACAAAATTGGGGCCAATTTTCAAGGTTATTTGACCAATCAACGTGCCATTGAATATTCTCAAAAGTAGCGAAATAGCGTTTTTTTTGCCACGAAAGGTTTTCCGGCCACCTAGAAAAAAGTAGGTGTGGGCCTCCGAGGCTCCGCTCCAGTGTGCTTTTTAACACGCGCTGGTATGAGGCCCCGGACCACCTTTACTGGCAGGAGGGTTGCCCATCCCCTTACGATCTCAGCAAACATGCTTGGAAGGGAACACGGAAAGCAGTGTCCCATTGCTTGCCTCGATCTCTACCAAAAATGCTTCAACAAAAAGTACTCAAATTAGCCACTGAGCGCAGAAAACGCTTCAATAAGGCAGTCGCGAGGAAAGGAACATTTAAGATTCACAAATTCGTACCGGTTAATTCGAAGACCGTTATTGTCCATGAGCTCTCACATGATGAGGGACAGAAGGTTCGAGTTTCAAATTGAATCTGTGAAGTTCAATAGCACCATGTGATGGAGTCGTTCTTCCGATCCGTGGGTCAGATCTTAAATAAAGCAGCATGTCTTAATCTTATATGCTAGAAACGCAGTCGTCGGCGTGGACGCCATGTGGCTTTTTGTTTGTGATGTGTGCTTTCTAACATAAATTGAACTGGGATACATGCAACTTTTTTTAGGGTATGGGTAGAAAAAGAAAACTATCTAAAACAAACCTAAGACAACAGTAATAATCGGCTTCTGACGCATAATCCTCCCACTACATTTTCCACCAAATGCACCAGTGTCGGAATTGTTCCGAATGTTCCGGTAATACGTTGTTTTTTTCGGAACGGCTCAAATTTTTATATTAGCAATAGTAGCCTCCACACCACATCTGGTTCATTCGCAATGTCACCGAAGCAAAGTCTTGCTCAGTTCTCCCCTCCCCGTTACCCCACTTCCAACCGGACGCGTCTATGCGGCGTGCCGACTGCAGGCTGAGTGGCCGGCGAAGCTGTTGGGCTTGGTCTACGGTACTCGTTACGGATTTTGCTCTGCAGTCTCCATTCTTTTTATTGACGTTATATGTAGTTTAAGCAATGCTCTTTCACATCAAGTTGTTTTGAAGTCAATAAAAACATAGGAAATGTGTATGCTTATCTTTGCAAAAGTTTGGAATTAGATTTTATACATATTTGTGCCAATTAAAATAATTAAACTTAAATATCTGTATTGTTCAGAATTTTGTTATTATTTTCATGTAACCTCTTGAAGAAACACCTCTAATTTAAATGGCTAAAAACTCAAGCGAAAAGTCCGATGCACGCGTCCGATGCTGGATTGCCCGAGGTTATAACTCCAAAACGATTATCCGGACGAGACTAAAAACACCACAGTCGTTTTCAGCGTCACTGAGAACCCTAGTCCCAAATTTTCACGATAATCTTAGATATGAGGGTGTTATTTCTACCCATCAGTTTGTCGATTTCTCGTGGAATGCCCCAGCGGGGCGCGTCATGCCAGGGACCCAGCGGGGCGCGTGTTAATGAGTCGCCGAGACAAGGTCAGACATGACTCACATCAAGTCATCAGCACGACTCCAGAACGCCAATAGACATCCCAAAATCTGAACACAAACTTAAGGTTAGCCGCCCGAGGAGAGCGCCGCAGACAGTACAGGGCGCGGACGGCGGCGGCGGCGGCGCTCACTGGAAGGGGCGCAGGTCCGAGTGCCGGTCCCGCACGTGTTTGCGCAGCTGGTCGCGGGTGGAGGAGGAGTGGCGGCAGCCGGGCTCCGCACAGGCCAGCCGCGCCGCCGCCCCGTGCACCAGCCGCCGGTGCGTCTGCAGCTTGTCCGGCCGGTTGTACACCCGCGAACACTCACCGCAGGGGAACGCTGCGTCTGTCACAGGGGAAAGTAGCGTCTGCCGCAGAACGTGCCAACGGCGCATTGTGACTGTAACCAGGGCAGAACAGACATAGATGCCAGAGAAGAATACAGACATAAATATGGAGGGCATCGTGCTTTACTACTATACCAAGTCATGAATGCGACAACTAAGACAGACGGCTCCTGACTCCAGTTCCCTTCATCCGCACGACACTCACTCTGGTGGCAGAATTTGTGGCGTTTGAGATCCTTCGGGAAGGCACAACGGTGGCCGCACTGTTCGCACTCGTACTTTTTGGAGCGGGGAGCGCGCTTCCGGCCGAGCGGGCGTCCGGCAGGTGCCGGCGTCGTCTCGGCGGGGGTGGGGGGTGGGGTCGTCCTCCCGCTCGGGCTCCTCCATCAGGTAGGGGTTGGGGAGCTGCAGCCGGGGCGGCTCCAGCTTCAGCAGCACCTGCAGACCGGCGCCATCTCCTCCGGCGTCGCTGTCGGGGACCGGCGCCGGCTCCTCCGCGCCGCCCCGCACCACCACCGTCCTCAGCAGGGCGGCGTCACTCAGCACAGCGGCGGTGGCGCCCTCTGCCGAGGTCAGCGGAGCGGCCGCCTCGCCAGATGGCGCCAGCGTCAGCCACTGTGCCAGCTCGGCTTCGGCAGTTCTGCCGCAGCCGGCCAGGCGCACCTCCTCCTGTGGAGAGGACGATCCCGTCAGGACAGAGAGAGCGACACCAACTCACCGTCATCCGACAGCACTGCGGTGGTGGGCCAGACAATGTCCCGCGCCGGAGTCACCGACTCATAGCCAATCAGGACAGAGACAGCGACACCAATCAGCGTCGGAGTCACCGACTCATAGCCAATCAGGACAGAGGCAGCGACACCAATCAGCGTCGGAGTCACCGACTCATAGCCAATCAGGACAGAGACAGCAACACCAATCAGCGCCGGAGTCACCGACTCATAGCCAATCAGAACACTGACAGCAACACCAATCAGCGCCGGAGTCACCGACTCATAGCCAATCAGGACAGAGGCAGCGACACCAATCAGCGTCGGAGTCACCGACTCATAGCCAATCAGGACAGAGATAGCAACACCAATCAGCGCCGGAGTCACCGACTCATAGCCCATCAGAACACAGACACCAACACCAATCAGCGCCGGAGTCACCGACTCATAGCCAATCAGAACACAGACAGCAACACCAATCAGCGCCGGAGTCACCGACTCATAGCCAATCAGAACACAGACAGCAACACCAATCAGCGCCGGAGTCACCGACTCATAGTCAGCACGCCCAGTGTCACACCGCCTTCCACCACGGCACAAGTCAGAGAGTACACCGCAACTTCATACAGGTGGTTGTCGCGAGGCCGAGACTCAGTCACCGGGAACAAACTAGTCGTCGAAATCCCAGTAATTAGTAGATTTGTGCTTGGACGAAAAATTCCCCGGACAAAGACTTGAGGTTGAAACAGACATAATAACGTGGGAAATCATTACATGGCGATGACACTCAGTTAGTGTGTGACACTCAGTTAGTTTTCAGTCGATGAGTCACGGCGCTATATCTAATGATCACATTTTCATAACATCCCGGCTTTCAAAATGCACACCAAGGCAAGCGTTGAAAATGCACTTGAGTAGAACATGTAAACTTCAACCAACATGCTTCGTAAATACATTAGGATGTCATGACTGCAATACCTAAATAGCAGTATGAAAAGCGTTAGCTATACGAAACCAGCACTCATTTTAGTGTGAACCCAGTAGACAAACCTCATTAAGATGTTTGCCAGCAACAACAACACATCCAGTATTTCTGTGCTCAATGAACGAGATGATGAGGGAGAACTGGGATTCACACCTCCCGCAGAAGTGCAAGTCGCCAACAACGTCAACAAAGTCCATAGCTGGTGTGTCAAGCGTCTGAAACAGATTGCAAACATCAACAGCGAACATCGACGCACATAAAACTTGCGGACCCGACGGCCGAAGCGGAAAAATACAAACAGCTTGTGAAAGCATTTTGGGTATTCCTCTGAAAAGATTGCCATGTTTCTCTCTTTCAAGGAATATTTCCGAGCTTATAAAGGCACGCGCATAGTAACGACGCAAAGGGGGATAAGATGAACCCTAAAAATTGCGGGCCGATTGTGATTCTATGCATTTATTCATTGGCTTTTGGGAAAAATTGTCGTGCAATCAGTTATACACACAAATGATAAGGGTCCAATCTGCAGAATGTGGACATTATTTTCTCAATACGATTTTTGCCCCATTTTTTAACCCATATTTAGATTTAGACCTGACAAAAAAAAGAAAAAAATTATTACTATTAATACTAATATGACTCATCTTTATGGTAGGTAAATGTTCTGTAAGCAGGAATTTATCTAATCTGTCATCCCTGTTTACTCGTCTGTCGACATTAATTAATAAATATGTCGGTAGAAAAGCGTAAATTGTGCTTACATATATGCCTAATATATACCTGCATATAAAAAACGTAATTACGATTTTGAGACAATAACCCCTTTGGGCATTTTATCACCGTTTCTATTATTTGAATCCGTACACATTAATTGAAACACACCTTTAACAGAACACACCCTAATTTAGCGGGTCGGGGCTCACATTATACAAAGCACGATGCCAGCTCGCCCTCGGACGCCGGGCCAGCTCACCCAAGCACGGCGGGAGAATTTCCATATTATGACTACAATGCGCCACGAACTGGGAGGCTTAACATCCACAGATCGCGAGCCGGACGTTCCCAAACTACGCTACGACACTCGGTAAGGGGAATCGCCAATGTCCTCCGCTAGGGGGGTGTCCCCCCACTCAGACTTAATTCAGATAGCGGATCCACTCAGATAGATTCAGATAGCGCTCTCCACTCTGCCCCAGCGAGCCGCACATAAGCACCAGCTACCGGGCACCAGACACACAAATAATTTTTCTCTTCTTGGTGCCTCTGTAAATGCCTCTGAGAAGCCTAATGAGTTAGAGTTGCCTGTAGAGTCAGTCTCTACCCCAAACTGATATGTTTGCCTTCAGGCTGCCAGATCTTGTTGAAAACTCCGGATCAGATTTGGCTACAGCCGCCCAGCTCTCATCTCAGTACCATCTCCTGCCAAAACGGTCATGTGAAACAAATCTCAACTTTCCCATCTCACCTTTTTATCACATGCTGAAGTCTGTGTCTGGAGGCCAAAAGACAGATTATGTATTATGCTACACCTCGAGGAGATCAAAACATATAAGATCAGATCAAACCATAACTTTTCATATCAACCCTTGCCCCATGGGGGGCATTGATGCCCCCTAAGGTTTTTTTGAGATAGCAGAAAAACGACGAGACACAGCACCGCGGTTGAAAGCTCTACCTTTCACCCCATCATTTTTCCACCATCCCTGACATTTTTACCCTGGGTCACCCAGGGTCAGGTCACCAGGCGAGGTCAACCAAGGTCACCTCACTTCAACTTTTGAGCTCTATAAGAGCTACATTTCTTGGTCGATCGGTTTGAGACTTTCTATGCTTTATGACCCCTCCAGGTTCTACAATGTGTATATCCTGAATTTCCCATTTCGTGACCTGAGGTCAGGTCACGAGATGACCACTCCCATTGAAAAAGTATGGGGAAATCTGTCTCATGATGTAAAAGTTACAAAAATTGCAAATGCTCAGCTTGTTCAGAAAAGCGTTCTTGGATACTCTTTCTCAGATCCCAGGGGTAATTTTTGCCCTTTGACCTCTCCGAGGTCATCCAAGGTCACCAGGGGTCAAAAACAGTATTTTGACAATAAATTTTGACCTAAGCAAGCTAGAGTGCTGAATCAAACACCATTGTGTTTGTTTCGTCACTGGCTTTCATCCGATATACAGCAAGGCCAATTTCTGACCTTTTGTGACCTCAGTTCATATTAAGTCGTGAGGTGATCTCTGGAGGTCAAAGCACAGATGGGAGGTCATTATGTTTCACAAAGAGGAAAAAGGTTTGGCATTTTCATTTCAAATGTACTTTACCAGATCTCAATAACTCTAATGGCATAAGAGTTATGCCCAGTTTTCTTAAGCATTGCATATTTAAATGAAAATAGCCTATTGTGATATAACTTGACCACTGGAGGTCAAACCGTTGACTTGAGCACTTCATGCAGAGCTGAATTCACATGAGCTTTCTAATGCACTTTGAAGATTTGTGCTACCCCCATATTTTTGGAGTTAAAGGGGCTGTAGGATTCAACTTGGCCACGTAAGGCCTTATTCAATCTACCAATCGAAGGAAAGAAGTCGACGATGATAATGTCCAATTTATTGATGCAATTGCCAAACAGCGGATGAGAGACAAAAATGATAACCGACAACAACAGTGCCAATATTTACAAATGGGAACATATACCCATTCCAATGGGAAATAACAAAATCCCAGAGAAATACGTAACACTCGGTATGAACGCGTGTAGAGTGAGTGAGAGCGTGAGTGATTGGGAGAGCGTGTGACGGCGAGAAATAAATCGCCGGCAAGTTCGATGCCGTAATTGACAATGAACTCAGCGACGGCTGCAAACCGAAATCGGACTTGCACTGAGCAGAGATATGCTCAGTCAAGAGTGCAGACCCAATGACACGACGGTATTGCCAGTGTAGTTGGGAGGGAACGAAACACTCCAGGGAGTGGCCCTGGCGAGTGATCGCAATGCAGCGGTGGAGGAGTGGACCAGCCCAGAGAGTAGCCCTGGCGAACTGACCGGTGTTGTCACCACGCAGCGCGCCTTTATACCCGGCCGGCAGTGGTCACGTGACCAGGTCGCGCTCTGGTTGGTCGGCCGGGTGGGTCGCTGGTGTGGTGGCAGTGACCCGGCGCGCGCCTGTGCCTGCGGCGGTGGTCGGCTGACCGCGCCGCGGCTGAGGGCGCTGGGTCAGCTGGTCGGCTGCGGCTGGAGCCGTGTAGCGGTGCAGTGGCCGCTACAGGACCCCCCTCCCAGATTAGAGGTCGAAGCGTACCGGAGGCTTGGAGACGCGTCCTGAACGGGTGCGGTAGTTGGTGGCCTCCAACTCCGGTTGAACGTTGAGGTTCTCGCGAGCTTGGCTCTGAATGGAGCTGGCTGATGTAGCTCGTGGCTCGGGAGCTGTAGAGACCGTTGATGGCATGGATGCTGCTCCAGGGCTGGGAGATGTACACACTGGCCCGGTTGATGGCATGGGTGTTGTTCCAGTGGCAGGGGCTTCACTTGCTGGATCACCCGACCTCTCTGGCTCGGGATGCATCACGATGAGAGGTTTGGGTGGAGGCTGCACGTTGGCGTTCTCTATGTAAGCCGGTTTCAGTCGGTTGATGGACACGGTGTCTTCGCGTCCATTCCGGAAGATGATGAACGCCTTAGGTGACCTCTTCTTGACCTGGAACGGGCCGTCGTAGACGAAGGCCAGAGCAGGACGATGGCCGTCATGACGAACCATGACATGAGAAGCTGTGGACAGATCAGGTGAGACAAACACATCGCTGGCAGTCACACGTGTCGGTGCTGGTCGGATGGATATGAAGTGCTGTCTGAGGCTGGCTAGGAATTGTGAGTGATCTGGTATTGTTTTGGGCGGGTCGATATACTCCCCGGGAGTCTGAGTGGCGTGCCGAAGACTAGGTCTGCGGAGGAACATTGAATATCCTCTTTCAGTGCCGCGCGTATTCCCATCAGTGCAATGGGGACACGATCTACCCAGTTATGGCATCCTTGGAGTGAACTTTTCAACTGCCGATGTAAACGCTCCACCAGACCGTTGGCGGCTGGGTTGTACGCTGTGGTGTGGACACATTCCGCTCCGATGTGCTTTGTGACTGTTTTCCACAGTGCAGATGTGAACTGGCTCCCACGGTCCGATACGATGCTGCTCGGGACACCATAACGGGAGATCCAGGTTGAAATGAACGCAAGTGCAACCTCGCTAGCCTCTATGGATGCAAGGGGACATGCTTCAGGCCAACGTGTATACCGGTCGACTATCGTGAGAAGGTAGCGGTGGCCTTTATGCGGTGGAAGTGGTCCAACAATGTCCACGTGTACGTTGTGGAAACGAGCGGAAGGCAAAGGAAAACGACCGACAGGAGATTTGACATGGCGATGAACCTTAGATCTCTGGCACTGAACACATTGCTGTGCCCAGGACCGGACATCCCGTCGCATCCCTGGCCATACGAAACGTGCAGAGATGAGGTTGAGCGACGCCTTGCGTCCAGGGTGTGAGATCGAATGTAAGGTGTTGAACACCGTCTTCCGCATGGGGACTGGTACGATTGGTCTGAGTACTCCGTCTTTCTCATCACAGATCAACTCGAGATCTATTCGACCAGGCAATGGTCGGGAGACGGGGTTGAGACTGCTGTTTTTGGTACTTAGGTTGCGGATCTCTGGGTCGTTGTGCTGGGCCTTGGCCATGTCGGCCAGGTTGACGTTCTCGGATGGCTGAATAGCGCTGATCCGCGAGAGAGCGTCTGCCACGAGGTTATCGGAGCCATGCACATGGTGTATGTCAGACGTAAACTGGAGAATGAAATCCAGGTGTCGTTGCTCCCTGGGTGCGTGACACGATGTAGATGACATAAGAGCCTGGACCAGGGGCTTGTGGTCTGTGTGGATGGAAAACTCGCGTCCCTCAAGGAAAGGCCGAAAGTGCTTAACAGCCTCGTACACTGCCAGCAGTTCTCGTCCGAAGGTACTGTAGCCTGCTTGCGTGGAGTTGAGCCTGCGAGAGAAAAAGGCCAAGGGTTTCCATGTTGACTGGACCTGCTGTTGCAGGACTGCGCCTATGGCATCTGAACTGGCGTCTGTGAACAGCCCGATCGCCGAATCTGGGTCTGGATGTTGAAGCGTTGTGGCCTGGGAGAGGACCTCTTTTGTTGCTGTGAATGCGGCCTCGGCCTCGGGGTTCCATTCCAGGATGTCTTTCTTGCCCTTCTGGGTCTTCTTCAAAAGACCGTTGAGGGGGGCAAGTGTACTTGCGATGGAAGGTACGAAACGATGGTAGAAGTTAACCATCCCCAAGAAGCGACGAAGTGACTTTTGAGAGTCTGGTCTGGGGTACTCCTGTACCGCTTGTACTTTGCTTTCCAGAGGACGAGTGCCGGAAGGAGAGACATGATGGCCCAGGAACTCGAGCTCTTGTACTCCAAAAAGGCACTTGTTAGTGTTAAGGCAGATGCCGTACTGATCGAGGCGCTTGAGTACCTCTTCTACGTGAAGAAGGTGTTGTGGTTCAGAGGCGCTCGCCACCAGGATATCGTCGATGTAGGCGAAAACGAACGGCAGTCCGCGGAGGACCTCGTCGATAAGACGTTGAAAGGTCTGTCCAGAGTTCTGGAGTCCAAATGGCATCCTGGTCATCTCATAGAGTCCAAAGGGAGTCGTGATGGCCGTCTTCGGGATGTCGTCTGGGTGGACAGGGACCTGGAAATACGCTTTGGTGAGGTCCAGCCGGGAGAAAATCTGGGCACCACTGAGATTGGCAGTGAAGTCTTGGATGTGAGGGATGGGGTACCGATCGGGGACGGTGATGCGGTTCAGGGACCGATAGTCGCCACAGGGCCTCCAACTGCCAGGGGTGTTCTTCGGGACCATGTGTAGTGCGGATGCGTATGGGCTCTTACTAGGACGGATGATACCTTGCTCGAGCATGTGTTGGAATTCGTCCTTCACGATGCTTAGGCGAGCTGCATCAAGGCGCCTAGGTCGGCAGAATGGAGGAGGACCCTTGGTGACGATGCGGTGAACAACGTTGTGCCGGATTTCCTTGCCGATGAATGGCGAGCCTGTGACACCTGGGTATCGCTTGAGGAGCTCCTTGTACGGTGGTTGACACTGTGGGAGGCAGGCAGAAACATGCGAAGGAACGCCCCGCTTTCCACCTGTGACAGTTAAGCCTGTAGTGTTGTCCACCAACTGGCGAAGGCGGGGATTGACATTGAGGTTGTGGTGCGACAGAAAATCACTTCCAATTATTGCGATGTTGACGTCAGCTAGGATGAATGACCAATGGAAGTCCCGACGGAGACTGAGAGACAGCTTCAGTGTCTTGGTTCCATAGGTCTTAATGGGGCTGGAGTTTACAGCCTGCAGCGAGAGTGAAGATTGTGTGGCCTTATCGGCTGGTTTAGCTGGGAGTATGCTGTATTGGGCACCAGTGTCGACGAGGAATTGCAGGTTAGTTCCAGGATCCTCCACAAAAAATGGGGCCTGAAGCGAGCCGTTGACGGTGGATGTGGGGCACGAGATCGGCGACTCCTCACGCCCCATGGCTAGTTTAAATGCTCATATGAGCAGGGCTTCGTGCAGCTCCGGGCGTCCTTGCCGAACTTACGATGGTACCAGCAAATGCTATCCTCTGGAGGGCCGGTACGCTCTGCGGGTCGGGAGCGATGGCCCGAGCTGGAGCGGTTGCGACTCCTGAGCGATTTGAGCTGAGCCGAGATATCGTCAAGCTGTTTAGATATCTTTTTCAGCGTCATCGAGTTTTCCCGGGACCTCTGGCATCCATCGCCTTGGCTTGCAGCAGGCAGGCAGGAATCTGCACTGCCTACTTTGCATATGTCATTGGAAGACACAGTGTTGATGGGGAAGCTGTTGCGTGGAAGTGAAGTGATCACCCTATCCGCCGTTCCAGCCAGGGTGGCAAGTGGTGTGTCTGGGGGTAGGAAACTCAGAAACGGCATGGCGGCCTCTGGCATAGCTTTAAGGAATATCTGCCTTATGAGGGGCGAGTCCACTTCCGAGGTGTGGGGCTTTGTAAGCTCTTGCAAGTACCGCAAGAATTGTGTAGGCTTTCTGTCACCAAGAACTTGGTCTTCCAGCAGGGACCGGAGTTTATCCTCGGTAGACTTCCCTAAGCGAGATTGCATGGCTTGACATAGCTGAGTATAACAGTCCTCAGGTGGGCTACGGATCATGTCGATAAACTCCATGACATGTTGGGCTGGCAGCAGTGAAGCCGCTGTTTGAAACCGGAGGCTCTGTTGTGTGATTTGGGCGCGTGCAAAATACAGGTCGAGCTGTATGATCCATACACATGGATTGTGCTCCACAAATGGAGGCGGTGGCCCGAGAATGGCGGGTTGAGCTGGTGGAGGCAAAACGTCCTTGTTTTCATTTACTGCCATGGTAGCGTGAAACAGAATGACGCAAGTTGACAATATGCGTAACTGTGGGAGCAGGTTTTCCCGGAAATTGAGCCTTAAGAAACTGGACAGAACCAGTCGACCATAGAACTAATTTAAAGTCGGGGTCACCAGTTGTAGGATTCAACTTGGCCACGTAAGGCCTTATTCAATCTACCAATCGAAGGAAAGAAGTCGACGATGATAATGTCCAATTTATTGATGCAATTGCCAAACAGCGGATGAGAGACAAAAATGATAACCGACAACAACAGTGCCAATATTTACAAATGGGAACATATACTCATTCCAATGGGAAATAACAAAATCCCAGAGAAATACGTAACACTCGGTATGAACGCGTGTAGAGTGAGTGAGAGCGTGAGTGATTGGGAGAGCGTGTGACGGCGAGAAATAAATCGCCGGCAAGTTCGATGCCGTAATTGACAATGAACTCAGCGACGGCTGCAAACCGAAATCGGACTTGCACTGAGCAGAGATATGCTCAGTCAAGAGTGCAGACCCAATGACACGACGGTATTGTCAGTGTAGTTGGGAGGGAAAGAAACACTCCAGGGAGTGGCCCTGGCGAGTGATCGCAATGCAGCGGTGGAGGAGTGGACCAGCCCAGAGAGTAGCCCTGGCGAACTGACCGGTGTTGTCACCACGCAGCGCGCCTTTATACCCGGCCGGCAGTGGTCACGTGACCAGGTCGCGCTCTGGTTGGTCGGCCGGGTGGGTCGCTGGTGTGGTGGCAGTGACCCGGCGCGCGCCTGTGCCTGCGGCGGTGGTCGGCTGACCGCGCCGCGGCTGAGGGCGCTGGGTCAGCTGGTCGGCTGCGGCTGGAGCCGTGTAGCGGTGCAGTGGCCGCTACAGGGCCATCAATGCCCCCTCCCCTGTGGGGCAAAGGTGGTGCAGCATCCCCTGGGTATTATCGCAGTAGGTGGATCACATCTCGCGGTTCAAAAGGATCACATCAGAAGGTCCACAGTTCATATGTTCTACCGCTCAAAATGTCTAACTTAAAAAAGTCAAACATTCAAAAGGTCCAAAGAAGCGTGCTCAGATGCATGAGAGTGGGGTGCATGATAATGCAGAGGCGTGCTAAGGCACCTGATAATAGGAGGCTATGAGGGTTAGGTTAGGTTAGGTTAGGTTAGGTTTGGTTAGGTTAGGTTAGGTTAGGTCAGGTCAGGTCAGGTCAGGTCAGGTCAGGTCAAGTCAGGTCAGGTCAGGTCAGGTCAGGGTCAGGTCAGGTGTGTATGCCCTAAGTCCCTATTTCCTAGTCTGGGGATATCAACCCTCTTTCCAGAATCTGAGTGCGCCTCTGGTCTGGGTACCACTTTTCGAAATGTCATAGAAATACCCCCAAATTCTGCAAGAAAATCCCTAGAGATCAAACACCGAAGGAGGGGAAGTTTGAGTAGTGTTAAGTGGTACCCAGACCAGAGGTGCACTCAGATTCAGGAAAGAGGGGGTGATATCCCCAGACTAGGAAATAGGGACCAAGGGCATACACAATTGAACTGACCTGACCTGACCTGACCCAACCCAACCTAACCTAACCTAACCTAACCTAACCTAACCTAACCTAACCTAATCTAATCTAATCTAAACTGCTAAGCTAAGCTAAGCTAAGCTAAGCTAAGCTAACCTAACCTAACCTAACCTAACCTAACCTAACCTAACCTAACCTAACCTAACCTAACCTAACCTAACCTAACCTAACCTAACCTAACCTAACCTAACCTAACCTAACCTAACCTAACCTAACCTAACCTAACCTAACCTAACCTAACCTAACCTAACCTAACCTAACCTAACCTAACCCTCATAGCCTCCTATTATCAGGTGCCTTAGCACGCCTCTGCGTTATCATGCACCCCACTCTCATGCATCTGAGCACGCCTCTTTGGGCCTTTTGAATATTTGACTTTTTTAAGCTACAAATTTTGAGCGGTAGAACATATGAACTGTGGACCTTCTGATGTGATCCTTTTGAACCGCGAGGTGTGATCCACCTACTGCGATAATACCCATCCCCTGTGGGGCGCAGGTTAATAGCACCATCACACTTCATAATTGTATCATTCCACTGGATGGTGTTTTACACAATTCAAATAATGAACAGAATAAACCACAGGATGGGTAGCAATTATGAAACTATATTAATTATGAAAAATGTGACCAAAAACATTTCACTCTTTCTTGGAAATTCACCTCTGATTATGAACCCAAGTTGCTGGTGATTGGTAAGAACAATGGCTGCTGCACTCAAGACAAAAATAAAGACAATAGCCATCACACTGTTTCACACTAATCTTAAGACTAAATTTTTGGGAAAAATTAACAAAGCAAGTAAATCCAACTGTAAAATGTTTTTAACTGTTTGTTTTTAAGTAATTGCTTTTGGCTCTCCACGGTTGCATCAAGGCTATGTTGCACTAGCAAAGTCAGAGGAAATATCTAAACCACCCAAAATAGGGCTAATAGTTCATTTTACAGCAATTTGAAAATAACTAGGGTAAGTGATAGCATAGCAACAGCATTTCAAGCATGAAGTCAATTACGTACTTAATAAAAAATAAATGAATGCAAAAACAAAAATATTCCTAATTCAAGTATCAAAATACTAGTAGTTCCATTGGAGGACTGTTCCAAAGGGGCTTAAATACTGCAAATATCAAATTATTTTGATTATTGCATACCATGTAGCTGTGTAATTATATGTTCATTACATATCTATCCACACACCAAGTAGGTTAAATAAAATGTCAAACTACCTTTAAGGAGTTATGCAAAATTTATACACAATTTCCCCAGGAACAAAGACAGTGGAGCCTGCAGTTTCTGGTAATGCATCATTTCAATAGAATGCATTTCAGTTCCAAATCCTGCACGCTTATTTATGGCAAAGCTGCCAGCGACGATGCTCAGACATACAAAATGAAAATCTTCCGAAGTTAGAGGCTCAAAATACCAGCGTAGGTGTTCACAGCTACTATTTTCCCAAACTTTGTGAGACTGTAAAAAGAGTGTGTGACGGCATAACGTGTAATCACTTGCATGTTGCCATTGCAACATGCCATGTCCTGATGGTGTACATCGTAGGTCGCAAATATATGTATGAATCTCAAGTCTCAGCCTGTATAACGAACCCAGGCCACTGAATATAAAATTTTTCAATACAAAAAATGTTGTTTGAATGCACCACCAACAGCCATCACTCGAAGCAAAAGGCAATAGATAAAGACTGGAGCGTCGCTCCTGCGGCGCCATGGTGGTAATCGTGTGTGTGTGTTGTTGTTGTTGTTTTTTCTTATTATCTATTTATATCATCCCATGTCAAATTGGTCCGAACTGGAAGCAGCACATTCGCTTCAAATCTATTACTATAAACCTCTAAATTATGACCTGTATACTTGGGTAGTAAGAGGTTTTGAGCCCTTTAGCACCGAACGTTGCTGCTATTTCGGAACCCTCCGATCTAATCACATGGTGATCCTGGGTGAGATAACGCTCCCTTGAAATGGTTTCGGCACCCTGAAAGCCTCCTTTACTCCCCCTTCTCTCACGCCAGGATGCGAGTACCGGCGCCCGGTATTAACCCGTACATTGAAGGGGTGGTGTACCCGCCTCCCCCGGATTTGTCTATAATGAGAATAATTATGCGTTAGTAAAATCTTGGGCAGCAAAATTCTGAATTCACAATATAGCTCAGTAGACAGCACTAAGGTCTACGCAGTGCAACCTCAGTTACACCCAAACAAACTGCACACAGCGCCGATGAAGAGTGAAAATCTGATGACTTCAACACCTGCGCCCTGGTGGGGAATTGTTCATCCCCCCCCACCCCACCGGGGCGAGGAATCAAGTCCAGGGCTCGGACCCGGTTTTCATCACATGCAGGCTCAGCGCCTTACCGATTGAGCTGACATTTTCACATAAATACGCCGACTTTTTATATGCCGTCTTGAAGTGATCAAGAATGTGAAAACTTTCCTAGTACACGGTGCTGTTTCTGATGGTGTCGGGTACAGTGGGGCTCGTGTGCTCTTTTAATCCCGGGCGCAGGGCTAATATCAGGAAGCCCTTGCCCCGGGCGAGTTCGCCCAACCTTACCGCGAAATCGGACTTGCACCGATACCGTCCAAAATATATCAGTCTGCATTTGTAGGTTGGTGGAGCAGGTTTCAATAATTCGTACAAAGGTTAAGTGGTCACATGCTAAATATCCCCTTCTAGCAAAATAGAAACTCGTGAAGAAGAACGAATTTAAAAAGTATACGCTCATCTTGCGGTGATTACTCGTAGGTAAGGGTAGACGTGTTTATTGCTTATTGACTTCTTCAGCACCTGCTTGAAACGTGTGACTCGTACAGCACGTGTTTCCAAGGTGTCTTTAACACGTTACCCTATGAAAGGAAAGGATTAAGAAAGTTATCATTAAGTTTTCATTGTCAATTAACCAAAATGGCGCCTACGATAGCGATTTCGATTATCGATAATGGTTATCGCAGGTTGCGATAACACGATCGTTCATACACTTGTTTAGTGCTGTGTATCGGCTGTCAATTGACGACAGGGGCGTAGCCAAGGGGGGGCGGCAGGGACAGCCTCCCCCTCCTTAGGGCCCCAAGGGCCTCCTGAGGACACGATTATGTAACAAGCAGGGCCATTTTTACCCATCAGGCCCCTTTTGGCGCTGTCGCAGGGGTCCTTTTCGGGGCGCCCCCATGAGCGAAGTCCTGGCTACGCCCCTGATTGACGGTAAAACTCGAAAAGGCATGTGGAATTCAGATGTTAGAATATGTGCGTCGGGTCTTATTACATCAGTTGTTCTCAGGTCTGAGCTTTCGGTCTGTAGGACAGAAATTTCGCACAGGGGCCCCGAGTCGGATCTAGGGAACTGTTTACCACGAGTCACGTCAAAAGTATGCGTTTGCTGGTTGCCGTCTCCGCTCCTTTCTTGGCTGTTTACCAAGTCATTCTGTCGCGACTATCGAAATCTCCGACCGGAAAACACTTTGAGGAGTGTGTTCGAACGAACTTCAGCTGACTGTAAAACGTACCTTTACCCGGATACGGAGATACTGCTTTTAAATAATGAAGAATAGCAGAGTGGAATAAGGCCCGTATCACCGCAATACTTGGCGTTCTCATTTAGCCGTCTTTTTATTTAGAGCTCACGCGAACTGAAATGATCAACACGTTGTATCATTTGGATTGAATAAATAACCTAGCTGTTTTTTTTACTGACTAGCGTATTTACCTGCAAAAGGCAATGCTTAAGAATTTTCGAAAATATTTTTCTATGCCCGCCATGTTTCTCATCAATATGGCGGTGCATACATTATCCACAGACTGCGCCCTTCAAGATCACGTACAATGGCCATCGGACGAATAATAATGGTTTGGGTTTAACCACGCACCAACTGCCAAGGTTATACGGCGGCGCCAACCCTCACCCTGCTTACAGGGATTTGGGGGATCAGATCGACTTATTCAGAGGCTCCGCCGGAACTTGAACCCCGGGACCGGTAGCTGATGAGATTTTGATGTTATCCACTAAACCACCCATCCTCCGGCAATCAGACGTCACTGACACAAATATTAAGACATGTATTGACGCGTACCATTGCACTGACGCGTGCTGATCGTGTATTTACAGTCAACCATCACAGCAGCACGGAGTCACACGCTACTTCTACCGCTATAGTACACACGGCCCCGGCTCTCCCCCTGTATACAAAAACCAATACCCATTTATTCGAAGCACGATAAACAGTAGCACCACGCACACGACACTCACGCCAAACGCACACTAAAAAATGGCATCAATGACTCGCTGTAGGCATCTGGTAAAGTTTGGCGAGTCATCGAAGGAAAGATATTGGAAGGCTATGGACATCATTGACCGTCTATTGCACTGATATTTTAATGTGTTTTATATGCATCCAGACATCAGATATCAGATATCAGATATAGCTATTTGTTCCATCCGATGCTTTTAGCGGCCATACAGGAATGCAGCCGTGTTCTGAAGAGCACAACTCACTTCGGTGGAAATTGAGGTGGGTTTAAAATATGTCCTAAAAATACCATACAAGTAACCACACAGACGAACCACAGATCAAACAGATGCGCTTTACTCTCAGGTAAGGAGCACAAGGAAAGCTGCCATGAAATGCTTGGATACTTCCATGTTTGTGTCACATTTATTTCCCTTTCAATAATAACGCATTTCTACTTGTACCACAATCTCAAGTTAAAGAGACAAAATGGCCTATAAAACCTTCAATAGCTATGCCTTCCCTAAATAATTGGTCGTCCGTGTCTTTGGTGCACTGAATAAAAACTATGGCTGGTGCCTCACACAGCCTTGTGTAAAACGGATTTGTGGAAACTTGAGTGGCTGCCAGCCGGCGTCCCAGTGAAGGACCGGCCACGGCGTGGATGAGGTGGAGTCTGCCGGGCCACCGGCGCTTCACCCAGAGGGCCTCAGCGAGCCCTCCACGCTCTGGCTGCGGCCGGTCCCATACCCCAGCGTCGGCAGCTAACAAACCCAGCACACGCAGACTATCTGGTTCGACCCGGTGTGACCGCCGCCCAAGGTTTAGTCCAAGAGATGTACTACATCACCGAAAGCCCGCAGTGTTCTTTTTCAAATCCGATCACACACCATCCCATCTCGCTCGGCCACGGGTCAGCGACCGTCAGGTCGCTGGCCACCAGGGCAAATCTAACACGGAAGTGAGGGGCAGGGGATACTTCAAGGCGCATGCGAATGATTTGTACAATGATTCAGTCCAAGTGCTGTCACAAAGCAGCGGCAATTATCATATCCATATCTATGAGATTATATGAGTTATTTGCCATAGCGAGCTGACTGCGCCTGGAGAGGTGCAGCCACCTTGCTTGCATGCTTTCAAAAGTTTTCGATTAAATATCCCGGGGATATTCATTGATTTGGCCACAGCTCGTTGCTAGGAATATTAGTGCAGTGCACTCAGAGAGGAGACGCTGCGAGACTTGCAATCTTCTGCGCTTCGGGATAAAGTTTGAGGACCTCTGTCAAGGTCTCTGCTAGGTAAATGCTATGATTTCTGTCAAAAATAAGCGAGCGAATATAGAAAAGTTTGACTGGCTGCAGCCTACTGAGAGTCGTAAATCCACAATTACTATAAAATTTGCTAAATACTAGCTTGAGGAAGTGTAATGGGAAAGTTTTGATTTCTCGCGATCCTCGATTTGAAGACGTTCGTTCTGACTCAGTGTATGTGTTAACGTAATGAAGCATCTGCAGCTCAAACCGGCGCCATGTTGTAATGTTTCATCAAAGAAAATACATAGTTCGGTGACAAACATACACTGAATCATTGCTATATCAATGAATCACATTGAAAACTTTGTTATATGGCACAGCGAACTTAGTTTAAGGTGTGATGAAAAAAGAAAACTTAGAATATGCATCTGTTCAACAGATGCAAGTCTTTGCCGCAGCCACAGCATCGTGATAAACAACAGTGGCTCCGACTGATTCAGTCCGGATCATTGAGAGTTACATCACATCTAATTCAGCTGATATACAAAGTTAAAGTCACGACTCAAGGGCTCTCGTGGTCTTTTCAAAAGCAGTGGCAGCTTTGATCGATCAGGCGATGACAGAGGGTACGCTGTGATATGAAAGCCCTTTTTACAAGGAAAAGCTATTTCTTTCGCACGAGTGGTATCAGATGGACCTGGGGCAGTCGGTGGTAATAGAGCATACATACTGTGGGTAGGGCTCGCCTGACCACAGCGGTACTGGCAGTCCTAGCCATCTGGATCAGTAAAGCATGTAGCTACCTCTGTCGTGACGAAACTTCAGAAGCCTTTGACGAACGGAAACGGCTTCTTATCTGACAGCTTTTGGTTGTCTGTCGTCGTCGTTCGTGGTGGTCTGTTGTTGTCTGTTCTGAAGGCTGATATCAGATACTTGAAACCATTATGGGTGAAAGACACGAAGTCATGGACGAGCCCCCGGTTGTTCGTCGTTGCATACATGGATATTTGAAAAAATCGCTTCAACAATAAAAAACAAGTGTTTTTTGTTAAAAACCAGACATGGCAGCAAGTGATTCTGATCCCAACCAAGTCCCCGAAAACGTGAACCCCTCGAGGCTGGAAATGTGGAGTCTACATTCTGGTAATTTCGTCTGCTTCGAATGCAGCGTTGATTGAGCTCTCCTGCTCTGGCTTGTCCTCAGGCAGCAGCTCCTTAGGCTGGTCTTCCACATACTTGTAGTTGTACGCCATCCAGCAGAACAACATCATGTCCACGAACATCAACGCAGCGAAGAAGAAGAACTCATGTGACTGCAAGCGGAGGGCAGAAGGTCACAGCCGCGTAAGGTCATTAGCACGGGGCATACCAGTCACACACTTATTGCCCAGGCCTGGTAGTATGGCCAAGGGGCCACTAGGCCAGAGCCCAACTCACGCCTTAGCCGAGATTTTGATACTGCTGTAGCTGACTACAGCACCGCTTTAGGAATCTGTGGTGTTGTGATGACCCCTGATATATCAATGAATGCGGCACCGCTCAACATCTCTAGCAAGATTAGTCTTAAATTTAAAAAACAAAACAAAAACACTCTAGTTAGAACCAACGGGACGGCAGTTACATTAAAATGACTGCTTAGATATAATACAAAAATTGGTCAAAATCCATCCAGATCTTGCTGACTGAGAAACACCACACAGCCAGGGCTACGCTGACCCTTTGCAGGCGGCGTTCGTCGCCCCAGGTCCTTACCTGTTTATCGGAAACCTTCATCTCAACGATGACGACGTCCAGCAGGTTTCCGAAGGAGATGGTTAGAAGCCAGGCCGCCTGTAGCACTGCCTTCATATGGGCAGGAGCCTGGGCGGGCAGAGGGCGGCAGCGTCAGTGCCCGCGCACCCCAGCTCATCAACAGGACAGCACTTACTCTGATAACGAGGAGAGCAGCAAGAACACAATACCAGGTAGGGGATATGTATACGCTTTTACAGAAACTAATCTACTTTCTTCCGATTATTTACACCTTTTCTTTGTTCCAAATCTCCGTTATTCTTAGCCATGATTCATACCTGGGTGAACGAGAACTCGATTCCGGTGATGGAGAACATGACCTCTCCCACTGTGATGAAGAAGTACTGCGGGATCAGCCAGAACATGTGCACCGAGTTCGGCTCCGTCAGCGTGTACAGCTCGTGCATCTGCCAGGCAGGTACGGACCACACGTGAACACGGTTCCGAGGTCCACACGCCAGACGTTTGGGAATGAAATAAGGTGCTATCATGGGAAGGTCGCACGATTTCGATGGAGTCCGTGTTTACGAGTTTACCAGAAGAGAGCCGATAATATCGCAACTCCGTGTCTTGAAACATGTCGAGATACTATCGTCGTCGAATGTTGGGAGCGCTAGGACCGGAGTCATCTGTCTTCGAAGACGGAGACGGCTGGCACCAGTGCGGAGGAATAGTAGCTAGCGCAAGAACAAGGGATTCGCCCTCGCTCCGCCGGGACTGCTGTTTCTTATCCTCCCTCTATCGAACGTGCTGACAATTAACACTCACCAGCAAAATACCATAGAGCTGTTCATGCCTTTTGTATCATTCTAAATTAGCATAACACATTCATTTACAATAAGCTTAACGCGCGCCCCGCTGAGGGGGGCGAAATTCGCCCCCTCCTGGTTTTCCCCCAGATAGCTAAAACACAAAGAGATGCAGAACAACGAAACAGGTCAAGGAGCTATTCAAGGTCAAGTGACACGACCTCAAAACCTAAAATCACGAGTTTGAAGCGGCGCCCAGGGAACATCAGCGAACCGACCAGTTTGAAACGTCCACAATATGATAGTCATTAGGGTCTACAGAGCTGCAATATCAGAATTTTGATATTTTTGACCTAAGGTGGGGTAAATTTTTTGGTCACCCCATTATAAGTCTATGGTGAAAAATAGAATGAGCTCATTTTCAGTAAACACTGGATAGATAAAGCTGAAAATCCTCAAACCGTCTATTCTTACCACGATCTTGACCATAAAGTTGAGTTTTTGAGCATCTGACCTCTCAAAGGTCATGTCAGGTCACGCGAGTATAGAGTGATTGTTTTGCCAATAACTTCTCACTGAATTTAGATAAAGCTCCAATTTTGCTCGCATTGTGCTTATATTGTCACGGGGAGTCGATTGATATGCAACATGACCATACCAGGCCACTCTGTGACCCTGACCTAGCTCGAGGTCAGGTCATTTTCACTATTTGACCTAGAAAGGTCATATTATACACCATTCAATATGCCGCGATGAGAGAAATCCAATGACGCATTTGCTCTAGCTCCCCTGAGGGTAGATCTAGAGAGAAAAATGTACACTGCTCTGTTGTAAGCCCATGGAACCTTCTTTGACCTATGCTGACCTCAATATTGACCTGACATAAAAATTCTCCGCATAAAATCTCTTCGTTTTGTCAAGAGCTTTCGAACGCCGCGCGTAATTTTCCTTTAGCTTTCGTGGGGAATGAGATACGGAGGGGGCAAAAACGCCCCCTCCCCAGCAGGGCGCGTCACGCCAGGGACCCCAGCGGGGCGCGTGTTAAAAAATCGACCGCCAGCAATGATAGTTATTTCTCAGTAATGTTGAGGTTATCTTTTGTCCACGCCGGCGAGACGTGTAACTCTCGAGTGCCGGCAGGGTGAGGCTGAACAGCTGGGAATCAGTAACCCGTAACACTTCGCCACACGCTGTATGCAGCTGTGTAATAAATCTCTGATACCCAGACGGGCCAGAGTAAGGCCGTTGAGGTGGCCTTACCTCGTGTCCCTCGGCGTCTCGTGTGACTAGCAAGGAGTAAGAGCCGCCCAGCCGCAGGGTCAGCTGGGTCACCACCGGGTCATCGCTGACCTTGCCGTTCCGAAACGGCAGGTAGACTGAATACCTGTCGACCGAATGGTCTCAGTGACACTGAATTGCATCAGTGACACTGACACGGCTGCAGACACTGACACTGTACCAGAATCAGTGACACTGACACGGCTGCAGACACTGACACTGTACCAGAATCAGTGACACTGACACGGCTGCACACACTGACGCTGTACCAGAATCAGTGACACTGACACGGCTGCAGACACTGACGCTGTACCAGAATCAGTGACACTGACACGGCTGCAGACACTGACGCTGTACCAGAACCAGTGACACTGACACGGCTGCAGACACTGACACTGTACCAGAATCAGTGACACTGACACGGCTGCAGACACTGAATTGCATCATTGACACTGACACGGCTGCAGACACTGACACTGTACCAGAATCAGTGACACTGACACGGCTGCAGACACTGACGATGTACCAGAATCAGTGACACTGACACGGCTGCAGACACTGAATTGCATCATTGACACTGACACGGCTGCAGACACTGACGCTGTACCAGAATCAGTGACACTGACACGGCTGCAGACACTGACGCTGTACCAGAACCAGTGACACTGACACGGCTGCAGACACTGACACTGTACCAGAATCAGTGACACTGACACGGCTGCAGACACTGAATTGCATCATTGACACTGACACGGCTGCAGACACTGACACTGTACCAGAATCAGTGACACTGACACGGCTGCAGACACTGACACTGTACCAGAATCAGTGACACTGACACGGCTGCAGACACTGAATTGCATCATTGACACTGACACGGCTGCAGACACTGACACTGTACCAGAATCAGTGACACTGACACGGCTGCAGACACTGACGCTGTACCAGAATCAGTGACACTGACACGGCTGCAGACACTGACACTGTACCAGAATCAGTGACACTGACACGGCTGCAGACACTGACACTGTACCAGAATCAGTGACACTGACACGGCTGCAGACACTGACACTGTACCAGAATCAGTGACACTGACACGGCTGCAGACACTGAATTGCATCATTGACACTGACACGGCTGCAGACACTGACACTGTACCAGAATCAGTGACACTGACACGGCTGCAGACACTGACACTGTACCAGAATCAGTGACACTGACACGGCTGCAGACACTGACGCTGTACCAGAATCAGTGACACTGTAGTACCATCACCATTGACGCGGTCGCAGCGCCGCCGGCACGGCCACAGCCAGTGCCCTGACCTCACTAACACTGTTCTGGGTCGGCCAACGCTAACACGCTGCTTAACTGCCAATAAATGACAATCAATTGATCTCGCGCCTGCAGGCAGTTGAAACTCCAGTGCCAGATCCACCGAATCGCGTCACGCTCTCTCCCTTCCATCGCGAGCCTTACACAGCTCCCCGTGTGGAAACGTTCCCTTCAGAGATGTTTATAAGCATTGCTTCCAGTGACCAACAGACACTGGGCTATTGTCTTCTACTCACTCTCCAGGGTAGATGGACTGATAGCCCGTGCCGCCAAAGTCCGCGAACTCTGTGCTGAAGTTTTTGCTTTCTGAAGCGGATTGCAGTCTGATGGTGCTATTGGCTGAGACGCTGGGTAAGCTGTACAGGATCCTGCCGATACACCAGTCAACATCACTGGTCTGACCAGGCCAGCTGATCCCGCCCGCCATCTTTCACTGATTGCTTGGATTTGGTGAGGAATGGAGCTGGGCCTCCGCATGGGAGCTGAAGACAAGGAAGATGCAACACATGAAACCTCTCAAAGCCCCCCGGATAGGATCAGCTCAGCTCACTGTCCCAGTGTCCCAGCATCGCGGAACCCCCAACCTCACAGCAACCACGGCCAACACTGACTTAGCTGACTGCCTCAGCTTCGGGGAACCCCCAAGCTCACAGCAACCTTGGTCAACACTGACTTAGCTGACTGCCTCAGCTTCGGGGAACCCCCAACCTTACAGCAATCACTGCCAATACAGGCTTAGCTGACAGTCCCAGCATCAGAGAGATAATAACAAAGTTACAAGATTCCGAGCGGACGTGTCGGCGGGCGAAGTCTGCGCACCTGATCTTGGGGTAGCCCTTGTTGAGATCCTTGGTGAGGTCATCTGGCGGGTCAGCCTGCACCAGTTTGAGGGCGCCGTTGAAGTTGACCAGTATCGATGACGTGGACTGACGGCAGCACCAGCACCAGCCGTCAGCACAAGCGACCACCCCAGCAAAGCCCAGCTACAGTTCACCAAAAGCAACGCCTGGAAACCGTCTAAGCCTGCAGTTTTCTGCGAAGAGATTTCAACGAGATGAATCAACGTATGTGTTAAATCAGGATACAGAACTATCTGCGCTCAGCTAGTTGTAATGACTAGTGCGGCAGCGGCGGTGTGGCCCCTGTAACTGACAGCCGTTCGGCTGTGGTCAGAGTGACGGTCCGGCCCCCACCTGCATGCTCTTCAGCTGCACCAGCTGGCTGCCGGCCGTCAGCTGCAGGCCGTCACAGCCGGCAGCTGCGCTGAAGTTGACCCGCTGCCAGCTCTGCTCGGCGTCCACCGTGTACCGGTGCAGACCGGTAGGTGGCAGCACCTGCAGGTCCTCCGCCCAGGACGGCGTCACGGTCACCTCGCAGGGCAGCGAGTTGACGACGCGCAGTTGCGAGAACCCGGGCTCCGGCAACTCCGGCTGTAGCTTCTGCAGACAGGGAGCGACGCCGGTTCTAAACTCACCCCCCGATATATACACTCTGGCTGTGTTCTCCTCTGGGCTGCATGGCTGGTCTACAAGGGACTGAGCTATGAATGCATGCTAGTTTGTTGATTATGCCTCGCATGTAAACGCGACGAAGCATGAAGTCTATATATGGGTTTCGTCCAAGAGAAAGTGATCAGTGTATGTACATACAAAGCGTTCTGACCTCCAGTGAGATCTCCACCATGCCAGCGATGACGAAGGCGATGACGGCGAACATGCCGCCCACGACCATCCTCTGCAGCGCTCGCTTCAGCAGCCCGAACTTGGCGAGACCTGACACCGAGGGCTCGCGGTCAGCACACTGAGACCGCAACTGCAGTGGGGCACCGTCCACAGACACAGAGCCGCCGTAGAGGGGACGCCGACAGAAACAGACACCCGCCGTAGAGGGGACACCGATAGGAACAGACACCCGCCGTAGATGGGATACCGACAGACACAGGCACCCGCCGTAGAGGGAACACCGACAGACGCAGGCACCCGCCTTAGAGGGAACGCCGACAGAAACAGAAACCCGCCGTAGATGGGATACCGACAGAAACAGAAACCCGCCGTAGAGGGGATACTGACTGACACAGGCACGACCACCCGCCGTAGAGGGGAAACCGACAGATACAGGCACCCGCCGTAGAGGGGAAACCGACAGCCATAGATACAGACGCCCGCCGTAGAGGGGACACCGACAGACAAAGACACGGACACCGTAGAGGGACACATACACCCGCCGTAGATGGGATACCGACAGAAACAGAAACCCGCCGTAGAGGGGATACCGACAGACATAGACACAGACGACCGCCGTAGAGGGGACACCGACAGATACAGGCACCCGCCGTAGAGGGGACACCGACGGATACACACAACCGCCGTAGAGGAGACACCGACAGATACAAGCACCCACCGTAAAGACAGACACACGACACCCGCCATAGAGGGGATACCACCGATAGGTACAGAACCACCACAGAGGGGGCACTATCGATACACACGGACCCGCGGTATAAGGCATCATACCAACACTCACACCCACCAATGGGGCGCAATAGACACAGGCATCCGGCGTAGAGGGAAACCATCAGTGCACACGAACCTCATAGATAGTCCGCATCGTCAGCGCACACACTCGCTTCAAAGTTTACATTTTTGGAGGAGGAAGCTCAGGTAAATGGTACACAAAGCCGGAGGGACGGAAATCAAAGCGGCGGTACTACGGGCTAACACTAGACTGCGACAGAACAGGGGCGTCCTGTGCGGTGGAGGAGGAGCAACTGAGCAGTTCGGCGGGAAACCGTCTGAAGCGGAAAGGACGTTTCTCCGTCGTCAGCGCAGGCTGGGTGTTATGAGGGTCTTAGGAAATGTCTTCACGTTTTTACATAAACATCAACGGATGATGAGCGTGGTTGTGTGTAAGTGTGTTAAGGTTTTAGGGCGTTTCAGCTGCCAGGGCCATAAAGTTCAACAGATGGTGATAAGCTGGGAGGGTCTGATGACGCTCCACGACTAAACACTCACGTATCGCAGTGCACGTTTGATCATATTTGCGTTGTTTGATCATTATCAAACATGTTTGATCATATTTCCAAACATGTTTGATCCCTGACCGCTTCCGTGGGCCAAACGGGAAACTGCCGTTGTTGGCTCGAGCGCTCACCGGGGTAGATGAATGTCTGGAAGATGGGGATGAGTGCAAGGATGAGTAGCGGGTTGACCACCTGTAGCTGGTCAGGAAGCACCAGCCAGCTGCCCACCTCTCCGCCCATCTGGGTGGCCTGCAGAGTCCAGCGCGAGCCCTGGCGGAGACATCGGCCAACGCATCAACAACCTCTCCCGTCATCTATCTAGTGTGTCCAGCTGGGTTCTTTAGTACCCAGATAAGGATGGATTAACACTCACGGAAATTTGCGTTTTCATATGCATCGAGTAGCCGGAGTAAGAAGTAAGAGTAAGTGAGTCAGCCGGGCTCAAAGCAACACTTTCCATTAGTTGGAAGGGTACTCGTGTTCTCGCTATCGGATAGCTTTGTCTCTGGCTTTGCACAACATACTTTGATAGGACTCAGCATACTTTGAGCAGCCTTCAGCAAAATAACTCAAAAGCCCTTACGATACAGGGAACGCGTTTTCAGATATTCAGGGCTAGAAGGGCGTTGGTCTCTAGCGAACACAAATCTGAGGGGCTGAAGACCATTGGGAGAAGGAGGAGTAAAAATGGTCACAAGTTTGGATGCAAAAAACAACATACCCTGCTCTCACCTGCTGGTCAAACAGTGCCCAGAAGATCGGAATCGGAATGTAGATGTACAGGATGTTGAGCAGGGCCTTGACGTCTCCGATCAGTTTCTTGCTGAAGCGGTCGTCGGCGTGGTCCAGCCAGTGGTCCCGCTTCTCCTCGGAGCCCATCTTCTTGCTCACAGCGTGCTGGAGGAGCGGGAGAGACGCAGCAGGCACAGGTCAGCTCATACGCTAGTCACTGAGAGCGAAACACTGGGGCTGCCGAACCATCAGCTACCCAGCGCGCCGCCAGCTGCTGCGTACAATGTCGGGTGAGTAGGAGAAGGTTCGTCTGACCGACCGACACTCGTTACGATAGTTTAACTGCTGTTGAAAGGCGTACTATGGAACTCATGCAGATGTCGCAAAATAAAGCTTTCGACCACGACTGGGTAGGTATGTATATCTAGCTGATTCCGAACATTTTTTCCACGCAGCAAATATCAAAATTTTGACAAACTACACAATTAACGCGATTGGCCTGTCATTCGAATAATGAACATGGTCTGACAAAGTGGTGCTGAGAAGGCGGCGGCACACTTACCGACGAAACTGCACAGAGCGGGGGCACACTTACCAACGCCACTGTACAGGACGGGGCACACTTACCGACACCAACGCACAGGGCAGGGACACTTACCAACGCCACTGTACAGGACGGGGGCACACTTACCGACACCAACGCACAGGGCGGGACACACCGACGGAACTGCACAGGGCGGGGGCACATATAGCGACGGCACTGTACAGAGCGAGGGGGTGGAGACACACTTACCGACACCACTCCGGCCACCTCCATCACGACATTTCCTTCTGGTGGGTTGCACTTGTACCAGGGCTTTCCGAACAGGAACAAAACTGCGGACAAGCAGCAATGGTGAGCAAAGGCCCAGCTCTGGTGACTGGCGAAATACGACACATCTGGCCTGGCTCTACCAGCCTTCACTGGCCGACCAGGCATGGATTTTGTTTTGGAGAAATCACTTGAAAACTGTGGTAAAGGTCCTGTGTAATGGGCATTTGAGCGGCGGCACCTGGATTTAATGATTTCATGTTATTTCAGTGACGATTTATGTCAGGCTAGCTGACAAAACCTGATCCGGTGTTAATGGAGAGCTGTGCGACATCGCACAAATCGCTTTAGAGAGCTATTAGAAATTGATCACATGAGATCGCAACATATTCACTAACGAGCCTACGATATAAATAAAAGGCTGATAAAACACTTAGTCAGTTTCGTGGCTCCCATTTCGTGATCCCATCGGGAACAATTACCGGCAAATAACTGATATTTTGGGCTGTATTATTATGAATACCATCTGAGGTACTTGGGTTTACAGGCCAACAATTCGTCTGCAGCATGAAAAAAACTCAAAAACTGGCCGTTGAGAAGTATAATGAATGCTTATTCCAGACGGTACAATAAAGTTACCCTGGCCATTTTTAAGCATGGCTATAGCACTATCGATTTTCAGGCCTTTTTCGATAAAGCCAAGTGTGGTCGGCAGCGAAGCGTAAGGGAAGCGCCCTGATGTGAATTGACCTGAACTGTCTTGCGGCACAGTTTCAATATATTTCAGCTCTCCCACCAGAGGCCGAGCACCGCTCTGCGCCAGTCATTCCCCACAGCAGGGTTCGGGCTGGCTTGCAGCTGACCGCGAATTAACTGATCCCGAGTTGCTTTCTAATTGGAGAAGGAAACCGGCTATAAACCAGTCTGTCACGGTGACCAGTGCCGCCCGAGTTGCCGTCAGCGCTTAAGTACAAGAATATTCGGATTCAGACCGGCCCAAATCTCAAATGTCCCGGACAAGTCTAGACCACTTCCCAGGTCCAGCCCGACCCAGGGTCGGCCCGGGTCAGATTTCGAATCATATATCCAATCCACGACGTTCCGGCGTCACCACAGTCGGCAACATCGTCGTCAGTAACGACAACCCTGCGAGAACTCACTGAGCGCGACGATCATCAGTACAGCAGGAACTCCGAACGCCAGCGGGTAGCAACTGTCACTGCCAAAGCAGTGGATGTCGTTCCGCAGGATGGGCGTCAACACCGTGGAGATGAGAGAGCCGGCGTTGATGGAGAAGTAGAAGATGGAGAAGAACTGCTGCAGCTGTGGACCGGCAGGGAAACGCGTTAGCTGCGTGCTGCGTGACCGGGCAGGGAGAAAGTCCGCCGCTCGGGTGCAGCACAGGTGCGTGCGGATTGGCGCTGTTGCAGTTGAAGAGACAATGTTGAACGCGACGGTATACTTACAAAACTGGGGGAAAGTTCACCAGCGAGGATTAGCAAAGTTTTCTATCTTAACTTCAAAGAATGGGAGATACAGTTGATTAAACGGAGTACTTATAAGACAGCTGACACCATCGCGACGATGGTATTAACCATTTAAACGAGAATACGCCTCCATCATGCGAGTATACGCCCCCATCAGACGAGTACACACCATCAAACGAGCATGCAACCCGCATCAGACGAGAGTATATCCTCATCATGCGAGCATACGCCCCCATAAGACTAGCATACGCCCCCATCAGACGACAAGATAACCCCACCATACGAGTGTACGCTGCCATAAAACGAATATAAGCCCCCATCAGACGGGTGACGATATAAACCCCCACCATACGAGTGTACGCTGCCATAAAACGAATATAAACCCCATCAGATGAGAATAAGTCCCCCATCATACGAGTGTAAACCTCCATAATACTAGTATACGTCCCCATCAGATGGGTATATACCCCCTTCAGACGAGTGTACGCCCCCCCATAAGACGAATATGCATCCCCCAGACGACGAGAATACGAAGCGTTCGCGGGCTTCTTATTTCCGATTTACCGTTTGGGTGAGACATTGCCATGTTGGTGGTCATTAAGGAATAGTTGGTGTTTAGCTCAGGGGTAACGCGTCCGTCTCCTCAGCAACGGGTCTCGGGTTAAATCCCGGAACCTGCTGGGCGCGGGGCGGGCTCCTGTGCCTCATCGCAGCCCCGTGCCGGCGATAGCTTCTGACCGCCTTGTACGACGCGATAGCCTTGTCAACCAGAGAAGAGTGGGGCATGAGAACATCAATAGCTGGGAATTCTTCATTTGAGTGTGGGGAATTGGGGCGATGACGCCTGGTGTTGGCATAAACCAGGAGCCGGAAAGTAAGAAAAAGAGGACATTCGGCGACGCGTACTCTCAACCCAGTCAGAGAAGCAGATTCCAGCCAATCAGCGGACACCTAACGATTCGTAGAACTATTTCGCAACAAAGTGCGTATCGAGACTCGTCGTTGCGCAAGAGGCAACGACTTCGGCAAAAAGTAATCTTCTCGTTTGAGTGGGCGAGCAGAGCCCTACCGTTAACCCCAGTGTAAACGTTCTCTAACTCCGCAGAGGAAGAACAGGTTCTGCGGTGGCGAATCGTTGGCCTGTTCACCTCACTCACTGTAGACCGCGCGCATTGACCAAACTCGTTTTCAAGGCATTCAACAACAAGCTTAGAAGGCAGCATCCACAGATCTACAGAGGTCACAGATAAGGCGCGGCACTTCCACAAACTCAGCGAGAGATTCGCTTATTGTTTGCTGTCGAACTCTTTAAAGGTATAACGTTGGAAACCAACATTATTTTCATTCCGTGACGCGGAGCTTGAATATAGCGATGGAAGTTGAAAACAGGGCAGTTGTTAAAAACTCCTGAAGACTGTGTGAGATATGCGGCCAGAAAGCTAGTAATTGACAAATGGGCACAGGATACAAAGAGCCGTGGTTCGGTCTTAAAGCGTAGTAAAGATACAGACAAAATGTTCACTGGATATACTAAAAGTCGCTGGCGTTCTGCTGACATAAGCAATTAACTAAGCCCCTGGATTATGATTTCTAGAAACGTTAGCTGAAGGAAGAGCTTTGACTTGCTTCTACAACACCACGTTACGAAAATGAGAGAAGGGCTTTTAAACGGCTTCCGTCGCTTGTCGATTGCTACCACTATGCAAAACTGATCCTTAAATTGGTTGCATAGATCAAGGAGTAAGCAGCAAAACGTTCCTGCGTGACTACTCCGGTTCATGGGAGCGAATCTCACAGTTTTCTAAAATAACGTAGAGAGGAGGGAGGGAGGGACTGACGTTCGTTAAGCTGTGCCCTCAAGGAACGGCCCATCGGCGTGATGACTGCAACTACGAGGTGCTCCAGCTATCGAAATTCTGTTGCGTGAGTCTCGACTGTTGAGCATAGATACCTGGAGCTCCTGCTGCGGCAGTTTGAACTGGTCGCCGCCGAAGGCCGCCACGCACGGCTTGATGCCTCCTGTGCCGAGTGCGATCAGGCCCAGGCCCAGGATACTCATCTCGCTGTACACATTACACAGCAGTCAACAGCGACTCGTCTCACTGTACACCCCACTGCACAGCAGTCGACAGCAACTCATCTCACTGTACACCTCACTGTACACAGCAGTCAACGGCGACTCATCTCACTGTACACAGCACTCAACGGCGACTCATCTCACTGTACACAGCACTCAACGGCGACTCATCTCACTGTACACCTCACTGTACACAGCACTCAACGACGACTCATCTCACTGTACACAGCAGTCCAACGGCGACTCACCTCACTGTACACAGCACTCAACGGCGACTCATCTCACTGTACACAGCACTCAACGGCGACTCATCTCACTGTACACAGCACTCAACGGCGACTCATCTCACTGTACACCTCACTGTACACAGCAGTCAACGGCGACTCATCTCACTGTACACAGCAGTCAACGGCGACTCATCTCACTGTACACCTCACTGTACACAGCACTCAACGGCGACTCATCTCACTGTACACAGCAGTCCACGGCGACTCACCTCACTGTACACAGCACTCAACGGCGACTCATCTCACTGTACACAGCTCTCAACGGCGACTCATCTCACTGTACACAGCACTCAACGGCGACTCATCTCACTGTACACCTACTGTACACAGCAGTCCACGGCGACTCACCTCACTGTACACAGCAGTCCACGGCGACTCATCTCACTGTACACAGCACGCCAGCAGTCTACGGCGACTCACCTCACTGTACACAGCACTCAACGGCGACTCATCTCACTGTACACCTCACTGTACACAGCAGTCAACGGCGACTCACCTCACTGTACACAGCACTCAACGGCGACTCATCTCACTGTACACCTCACTGTACACAGCACTCAACGGCGACTCATCTCACTGTACACAGCAGTCCACGGCGACTCACCTCACTGTACACAGCACTCAACGGCGACTCATCTCACTGTACACAGCACTCAACGGCGACTCATCTCACTGTACACAGCACTCAACGGCGACTCATCTCACTGTACACCTCACTGTACACAGCAGTCAACGGCGACTCACCTCACTGTACACAGCACTCAACGGCGACTCATCTCACTGTACACCTCACTTTACACAGCACTCAACGACGACTCATCTCACTGTACACAGCAGTCCACGGCGACTCACCTCACTGTACACAGCACTCAACGGCGACTCATCTCACTGTACACAGCACTCAACGGCGACTCATCTCACTCTACACAGCACTCAACGGCGACTCATCTCACTGTACACCTCACTGTACACAGCACTCAACGGCGACTCATCTCACTGTACACAGCACTCAACGGGGCGACTCATCTCACTGTACACGAAGCACTCAACGGCGACTCATCTCACCGTACACCCCACTGTACACAGCACTCAACGGCGACTCATCTCACTGTACACAGCAGTCCACGGCGACTCACCTCACTGTACACAGCACTCAACGGCGACTCATCTCACTGTACACCTCACTGTACACAGCAGTCCCACGGCGACTCACCTCACTGTACACAGCACTCAACGAAGCGACTCATCTCACTGTACACCTCACTGTACACAGCACTCAACGGCGACTCATCTCACTGTACACAGCAGTCCACGGCGACTCACCTCACTGTACACAGCACTCAACGGCGACTCATCTCACTGTACACCCTACTGTACACAGCACTCAACAGCGACTCATCTCACTGTACACAGCAGTCCACGGCGACTCACCTCACTGTACACAGCACTCAACGGCGACTCATCTCACTGTACACCTCACTGTACACAGCACTCAACGGCGACTCATCTCACTGTACACAGCAGTCCACGGCGACTCACCTCACTGTACACCTCACTGTACACAGCAGTCCACGGCGACTCACCTCACTGTACACAGCACTCAACGGCGACTCATCTCACTGTACACAGCAGTCCACGGCGACTCACCTCACTGTACACAGCACTCAACGGCGACTCTCATCTCACTGTACACACAGCAGTCCACGGCGACTCCACTCACTGTACACAGCACTCCAGACAGCATCAACGGCAACTCATCTCACTGTACACCTCACTGTACACAGCAGTCCACGGCGACTCACCTCACTGTACACAGCACTCAACGGCAACTCATCTCACTGTACACCTCACTGTACACAGCAGTCCACGGCGACTCACCTCACTGTACACAGCACATCAACGGCAACTCACCTCACTGTACCTCACTGTGCACAGCAGTCCACGGCGACTCACCTCACTGTACACAGCAGTCAACGGCAACTCATCTCACTGTACACCTCACTGTACACAGCAGTCCACGGCGACTCACCTCACTGTACACAGCAGTCAACGGCAACTCCATCTCACTGTACACCGCACAGTCCACGGCGACTCACCTCACTGTACACAGCAGTCCACGGCGACTCATCTCCACTGTACACGCACTCAACGGCGACTCTCTCACTGTACACAGCACTCAACGGCGACTCATCCCACTGTACATAGCACTCAACGGCGACTCATCTCGCTGTACACAGCAGTCAACGGCGACTCATCTCACTGTACACAGCAGTCAACGGCGACTCACCTCACTGTACACAGCAGTCCACGGCGACTCACCTCACTGTAACAGCAGTCAACGGCGACTCATCTCCTGTACCACCACTGTGCACAGCAAGTCAACGGTGACTCCATCTCACTGTACACAGCACTCAACGGCGACTCACTCACTAGCAATAAAGCACTCAACGGCGACTCATCTCACTGTACACAGCACTCAACGGCGACTCACTCTCATCTCGCTGTACACAGCAGTCAACTACGACTCATCCCACTGTACACAGCAGTCCACGGCGACTCACCCCACTGCACATTGCAGT